>JAUYWI010034565.1:0-18387 GCA_034780595.1 Parotoplana pacifica
CTCGGGGCTGCATAGTTCCAGTTATCTGATGAACGGGCGTGCCTGGTGATGATTTGGTTGTTATGCCGTAACCAGGCTGTTTCAAAGGTTATCGATTATTTCAATAAAGGCGACTCTTTCAAATGTGTAAAAATTCAAGGGTTTTCAAATAATCTGTTTGCTTTGTTCAGAGAAGACTTTTAACAGTTTTTGGTTTAATCAAGCATTAATGTTTCTCACTTTTCTCACATATTTTGTTGTTTTTCTCATAATTTCCTATTCTGCCTCAATCCTATTGGCATACAGGTTTATTGATTCCTTCTTAATTTTGTACATAGTATGTAGATTTAGGTTTTGACCTAATTATTATTCTCCACCAGAGACTACTGACCACAGGTTTTGTGTCGTCGTCTTGCACTAATTAATCTGACTTTTGAGACAGGCCTCAGGTTCCTTAATAAGTATTTTTGTTATCCCCACTGACATTTCTTCAATATGACACACTTTTGGTCCAACCTAAGTTCCTATTCGCAAACTTGGGCTGTTTACAGGGTATCTAAAAATATTGTTCGGTTTTGATATTAGATTTTTTCTTTTTTTACTTTACCTATTATCCTTATACAAGGCGCTATGTCTTATACTATTTATAATTTCATTTTCAACTAGTTATGATCTATGTAAGACCGGCTTGTGTACCGTAAAAATATTCGAGTGATAATACCTACATATTTTGATTAATTTTTTATCCAATTTGTAATTTGGTTTGTTTTACCTTACCTTATATTTTATTGATTTTTGATAAAGATTGTTTATGTTTCCTAATTGTTGATCAGCTGTTTGTTTGGTGGTTATGGATTTGAATTTGCAATTCTACCTAATAAAGCATTTAGCAATATTGTACATGATTTAAAGTATTCACAATTTTGGATAATATTTGGTATTTTTATTTTTTCTGTTGACGATAAATAGGTGGTTATTTTCTTGCCGAGCATTGCAGATCTTTGATATGTAAATAGTACAACGTATTTTTATTTGTTTCTATATATGGAGGTTATCTCCTCTTGTATAAATTATTTCTAACATTTCCTCATCTCCCTAACAATATTTTATTTCTGTATGTTAACCAGGCCATAGACTAATTGTGCAGTGTAAAAAAAGGCATAGAATTAGCATAGATTAGTCTATGGTAAAAAGATTTTGCTGCTTTCCATTCCAAATGAATAAAAATGTAGCCAGTGAAATCGGATTTGTATTCAGTATTCATATTTTTTTGTAAAGTTATAAAATGAGGGCGTCCCTAAAAAGTGTATCCCTTAATGTTTCGGGAATGTTATATGAGACGTACAAAGTATAACTTGTCGAACCAGATCAAATTATGATATTCTTGGTTCATCTATAGTCTATTGTTTGACTTTTGACCAACAACTTACCACTTGTCATCATCATCTCGATAAGACAATGTTTGTAATTTGATACATCTGTAGGTATACAGAAATATTGTAATACTTTACGTAAATCCACATCTTTTAGACAAAGACAGTTTGGCAACCTTGGAAACTAGATCGGGATTTTGAACTTAAGTTACCCCTGATACAGATCGCTGAAGTGAAGAGATAAAAATAAAACATTTCAATTATTCAGTTCATTTGGCAAAAACTGGTGTAAAATATCAAACAAAGTAAAGAAACCATAAATATGTGGGGGAACAGTCATGAAAAACTGTGGGAACAGTCATGAACCAATAATTATTTCAAAAATGTCTGTGACTCCGGAACTCCTTATCATGTTGGCACCTGTCTTGTGGTTTGGACTGATATTTTTCCTGGTTTATATATTTGAAAATGTCTTTATGGAAATACAAATAAAACCTTTAGAAATTAAAACATTATCTCTACATATTATTTGTAGGATTTTGTTTTCTTCATGAACAAAACAACTTCTAACTCTACAATAATAAGTATCTACGAGTATTGTAAGTGATTTGTACACACTACTACCCCTCCTTGTCACCGAGCTTATTAATTTTGTATCATAGTTGTTAGACGATCTCTTATACCTACCTATCTTGTTGCACCCAATAAAATCTTTAGAAAATAAATTTATGTTTTGTGTTTTATATTTGAAGCAAAGGGTATCATAGGCGAGAAATCACTCACTCTTAGTTATTGACAGGGAGCTGAGTGGATTTTAATCATAATATCAAGTCCGAGAAGTTTGATAGTTTTCCTACATGGTGTATGTGAATACCTACAAGCTCAGAAAGGTAAGATAAGTTACACAGCCATTGTCACTCTAATGCTGAAAACTAAACATTTTCTGAAAGTTTCAAATTATTTGGTTAATGAAAACTAACATTTTTGGTATTTTAATTTTGATGTTATCCATAATTTCTCCTATCCTCCATATAAAACTATCAAAATATCAGTTTCGATTATCCATATTAATTTAAAAACTTTTAGAAAATGTTTAAAATATTTTCAGACACCCGTAATGTAGATTTATAGTGAATTGAAGCAACTTTTTTTCACTGATATTTTTCAGCATAGGGAAAAATATGTTGAGTGACCACAGAATTTACAAATCATAATTTTGCAACTTTCTGAACTTTTATTCGCACAATAAAACGATCAAACTCTGGGACGCGATATTATGATTAAAACCCTCTCGACTCCCGGGGTTCTTGGTTATGAGGCGAATTCAATAAAAAATACAAATTATTGTGGGTGTTATCTCTCTAATTAGGTTATCAATATTAAATAGTTTTATAGTTGATCATTTCGGTATATTAGAGTCAGTGGAAATAGAAGAAAATAGTTTTTTATTGGATTTTATTTACAATATTTGAATTCTTGCAATACCAAAAGAGTTATTAACTTGTAAGAAATTTTGAATCTGATCAGATTGTCTATTGGCGTGTGATTAGTAATTTTTTTAAAATTAATTTTGAATACTATATAATAATTAAAAATCAGATATCAAATTAGTGACGATATATTATGTAGAGAGATAGATACATAGAATGTTACTTCCATTTAAAGAAATTCATTGCTAGTAAATTAATGTTATCTACTAAGTATATTGACCCATACATAATATGATACCTGCCTATTGTTTAGCTGGCGTGGCCCGTTTAATCTACTACAGATTGCAGTGCAACGTCGCGGTTCAGTTCTGTACTTGCTAACGTCTACACCATCCTTGCTTGGTGGTGCTATTCAGAGCTGCACAACAACGATTACCATACCCCAATATCTATATAGAAGTTTCTTTTGCTTGATTGACACCTGTAATTATTTCACCGACAATCTGTAACTTTACAATGCTATCCGAATCCAACAACGACTCATCACTCATATTTCTATCTATCTATCTCACCTGCAAATGCATAGCACACAGAAATACATAAAAGAAGAACAATTAGTAGCTCCAAAATTTTAAGGCTTTCACTACAAAAATGGTATCTGCTTTTACTTAAGAGCCGGTAGTGCTATATTAGGCTGGTAGTATGCTATCATAATTATTAAATGTTAGCAACTGCACAAAATAAAATAGATATATGATAGAGCATTGATGATTACAATATAGCCAACCACTATCATCTCAACAATTAACTGTTTTTCGTAATACACCATAAAATTGATTTGTAATATTTTGTTATCTGTTGTTCTACAAAAGAGATATTTATTGCATAATCTCTATGATTGTTGTTTGGAATGATGACGGTTGAGATTGACATTTCTGTGTGTCTCTTTAGAATTTGAAAAACTGATAAAATAAACTTCTTATTTTTCTTTTGATTTAGATATTGAGCATCGTTTTTCTAAAACTTAAAAATGATTTATATTATTTTTTCTAAGTGAAAATCGAAGAATTTTTTTTATAAATATCTTCAAAATGTTGTTCAAATGGAATATGGCTAACTAAGTCAACACCATCGATGTTTTGGGGCATTGAGCTAAAGGGCGCATCTCATGATTAGGTTCAAAAATTATATTTTTTGTGTAAGAATGGCAGCCAACACTTTTTATCTTATTGTTTTCCTTTGGACCGACTGGACCCTTTTCAGAACCCCAAACTACAAATAAAATTCAATCAAATCCGTATATTCAACCACATCCATCTCCCACCTATAGTGATGAGTGATGTATGTAACAGTTTATATATGTACAACGTCTTATATATAAAAATACGACAATTTTTTTATACGACTGTAAATAGGTAATAGACTTTGTTATGATTTTCACCATAAATATTTTGAAGTTTGTACCTTTTATAAATTGAACTTTTCCGTTGATTTTTAGTAGTAGCACATTACAAAACAGTTTTGAATTACTTTAAAGAAGATCTACAAACCAGTAAAAGGATGATGGTTTGGTCATACCATATTATGGGGTTCCTTACTAAATGTTCTGCCTTGCAAGTTTGACAATTATACGACAGCCATCTCCGTATGCTTTCATCGCCTGTCACAAATGAAAACTTATGTGCAACCGTGGCATCAGTGCAAGATACTAGAGATCCGGTTGCTTTATTTACATTTTAGTTTTCACCAGTTATGAAAAGATTCAATTTATGTTTGATGGCTTTAAGTTAAAAATAAGAAATACCCACTAAAATATCTAAATTATCCAGTTATTTTTAAAAAATTTGTTACATCAAATGAATTTTGTAAAGTTTTTTTTAGATAAAAACAGAACCATTTATCACATATATTGTCAATTTTTTTAAGCAACGATTTGACCAGCATTGATTTTTTAACCGTAGACTTGAGCAATTTCCAGAATACTCCTGAACAGTATCCTAACTGTGATGAGGGGGAAATTACTTTTTCCATCTTATCATGCTTCAGTTTGTGTATCAATAAGATGCGTAGGTGTTGTTTTTTAGATCATCATATGGTAGCTGTTTTTATGATAATGTATTTTCACTTTTTAGTTAAAATCTATTTATTCATATTCTTTGTATATTTGTTGGCCGCTTGACTATTAATGTATAACCATTAGTGTTAATTTGATCGAAGTCATTATGCATTATTTGCATTGGTCATCTTGGATTACAGAACATTTCTCTAAAAAATCGATGCGTCCCATGGATCGATATTTGCCCGAAAATAATTAACAAAGAATGGACAATTATTGCCACCAAAGTCGATTAAACAGTTTGATGTCGTCATCAATAATGAAGATTTAGAAGTTTGTCTCTTTTTTAAAACAGGATTTTTCTAAAATAATGTCGATATACCGATGTATTTCGTGGTTCTTAAAAATAGTAGAGGTTTTCCTGGTTTACTCTGTTTTATCAACTAAGTTGAGATTTTCAGTAAATTTCATTTTTAAAAATCAATGTTAGTGGTCATAATAATGATTAACAATATGTTAGTGATTCCATATCCACTTATTTGAAGTCAATCGGATAAAGTTGTTTTGGACCTGATAATATCATTGTGGTCAAGATGTGTAATTTTGTCCATTTTTATCAAATATTTTAAACAAATTTGTGCAATACGGACCAAAAAGTTCAAAAGTATGATATTTTATAGATCCATGATGTATCCATGCAATGACCTATTTTGTATATTGTTTTTTTTCCAAAAATGTCAGATTCTGTTATCACAGATTGATTTTTCTGGAATGGCTATAGGTAAACTGTGAGATTTATTTGATATTTTTGCTAAAATGCCTTTGGCTAAAGATTATTTGTTGTGTTGTGTTTAATTTGTTGAAATAACATGAGATTTTCAAACCTAATACCTAACAACATTATTATATAAATAAAACAACAGCCATCCGCTGCCTTATAGCCCAGGGAACGAAGTTAAATAATGGCGGAAAGTGATTTTTGAAGAAACGAAACTTAGCAAACATTTACTTTTTACATAAAAAACAAAAACACAAGACAATCAGTCTCGGCCTCTTCCTAACAATTCTTCAAGTGGACGGTTTCTTCCTAACAATACATGTGGTACTGTTCTCAGATATAGCTGGTTATATATGCCTCCGCTAGTTGCTGACATTAATGTTTTGATGTTGATGTATGTAGAGACAATTAGGATGATTTACTCTAGCTAATATTTTCTTGTTAGATACGAGAGGGGTACAATACAAATAATAATTAGTATAACCGAAATAAAATGTGATTTTTTACATATTATCTTTTTTTATTATACTGCATGCATTGATAGATAGGTATATAGTTAAAACTCCACTTTGGTGAATTTATTTGGTAACGTTGAATACCACAGCTTGGTAAGTTTCATGTGGTATGTCGAATGTTGTAGGGAATATAAGGCATTCTGTCGTGGTTCAATATTGGAAAATAACTTAAAGAATAATTTCAAGATGTCATCTAGAGGTACTTGATAAGAAAACAATAGTACCTATTTGATAAATTGGAACTCTATTATTTGAACAAAACAACAATAATGGTTGACTTTATCAAGAGCCCTTTACCAAGCGTAAAAGTATCATAGAATGTACACAACACAATATCCACAGAAGAAAACAAAAGTTTATAAATTGTGGCGGTTGTTAAATAATTTACAGTGACTGCAGTTATGTGGGAACTAATGCTTTATGTCATAAAGTCAGGGTGGGATCTATACAAATTGCATTTAGCTCATATATGATATGCCATGTATTTTAGATATAGAGAGATTATATGTGGAATTTTACAAGAGAACATTTTCAGTAATACATACTACGAATTCAGATTTTATTTGTCTTTTTTTTGTATTTTAAATTTCATCTTTTTTATTTGTACAAAATAGTTAGCTACCATTATTTGAAGTTAATTACTGTATTCTGATATTTTCAGAAAGCAAATTCCCTAGGACGTTGATCCTCAGTGATCTCCAAGAGTTCTCCAGGTAATTTAATTGTCGTACATATGAATCGGTCATCTGTTAGAAAGAAAATAGTGCTATTAATGTAAATAGCATATTGAAGAGCACAAAATCAATAAAATGTTTATACTGATTTGGCTAATTTATAGGTATTTATTCCATTTAATAGAAAATAACTGTTATTTTCTTTTATTTTAAAGGACTTTTATAAATAATTCAGTTAATATTCATTTTTTAATTATATGTAGATATCACTTGGCTGTTTTGATATCACTATCTGAAAACTTTCACTGTGTCCATGTTGGCGCGAAACTAAAACAATAAGGCAATATATCTTAGGTATTGTGAGCCACTTATCAAGAAGGCCTTGCATTCCACCAATTAGCAAAAGTCCCAAGAACTAGCATGCGGAAGAATTGCTGTCAATTGATGTTCAATTCAACAACCTTTTGGCAGAAGTTAGAAAGATGAAAACTTTCGCTGAGACCAAAAAAGTTTTCTACAATCATGGTCCCACAATTGTCTGTATTAGATATGGGTTCTTCTAGGTGATGGATCGACTACCTGATGCCCCTTGGAAGAACTTCTGATGACAGCTCATTTCAAGATCTTTGACTGTGACCCCAGGTGTGCGTGTTTGTGTAGCTAGCGCCCAAGCGCAACACATCGACCGTCATAATTGACAACCTCGTCACGGTCCTTGGGCTAAGACCGGCTCCCATTGGGGACACCTTGACAACTTATCCAGGCGGGTCGGAGGTGGGTTGTCAAGTCCCTGAGCACTTTCAGAACTCAGTCCACCAAACAAGAGTATCCCACAGCGGGGTCTCGAAACTGGGTACCTCCCGATTTGTAGTCCAGCGCACTACCCACTCGGGTGCTCATGATATGGTTCGCAGTACATGCCAGAGAAACTAGTAACATGTCGCCTTAACACACGATGAAATAGCAAGCCACTACTCCTGTTAATGAGACAACTAGTTTCGAAGTAAAAAAAGACTGACATTTACCTCCAACCTGCTAGAACTGCATGAGAAAAACGATTGAAGACATCACCGAAGCAAAGTCCTTGCAAGGAAGAGATTTGTTGAGAGAGCGCTGTCTTCTCCTATAGAAGCATCGAATAGGTTCAACCAATACGTTGCTCGATCCTGATACAAACCCACTTAGTGGCTGATCTCTTGCAGGATTAAGAAGTCACTCTGTCACTCTGCGCAAGGAAGATATGCCGGTCCATTTTCAGCATAAAATGCTTTCAGCCCTTGAGATGTTGATGTTATTTCCTTCTAACATATGTATATCAATTCGCGGACGAAAACTTCATGGAAGGCGAGACAACCTATTAATTCACATTTTGTAACAATCAGCATTCCATATATAAAAACATTATAATTTAACCTCCAAAACAATTGATCTATGTGTAACTTGATTTGTATATTTAATTTTTTTTTAAATCACAATTTTGTGACTTCTTCCGCAAATAATACATGAGGCAGAAGTAGGTACTTTCCTCAATAATTTTGAGTATACAGTCCGCAGTTCTGGAATATAAATTTTCTATTTACCGCAAAAATGATCATCATCGTCGATAGACTTCTCTTTCACACGCTCTTCTGCTTGCCCTGCTGTGATGATTACTTTAATTAGAAGCTGCCTGCTACTAAGATTTTAAGTAGTACTAGCCAGTACAACGCAAACTTGAGATTTTATTGGAAATAGTTGGGATATTCAATTCTCCAGAGTACGTCTGAATTAATTGTCCATTTTATTTTAAAAATGCCAATGATGTCTTAATTCTAAATTGAGTTGGTTGTTTATAATAACTAGCTGCTTGGGTGTCTTTAATAGTTTTGCCGTTTTCGAGAGCAATTAGTAAAAAACTTTAATAACATGTTTCAGTCTTTGACATGGAATTTCTTCTCTCTAGCATCCGGTCACGCTACCAGGTACATAAACAAATGGCAAACATAGAACCGTTGGGATATTTTTAGACCACACATTGTTGTAGGTATTGCTGTAGAGATGGAAAAGATGCGAACTTCACCAATTCACGACGGAGACGGAGCAGTAGGCATTCGGTTGTTACAGCGCCAGTATCAAATCGCACAGAAGATAAATTATAAGTTTAGTAAAAAATAAAAGGAAGATTAATGTTTTGCCATTTTTTCATAATATGACAATAACAATAACAAGAAGAAGCAAACATCAACGTGAGAATAAAGCTTTAAAAGTTTCTTTGTTGCCGAGGCGTTGATTTGTTTCTTAGACAATTGCAATTTTTGAAAGCTCAAGTTTATTGATGTTGCACCGCCGTATAATAAAACAACTAATTATTGGGAAATTGTTACTCCGAACAACGCAGTTTGCCTTCCGTAGGTCCCGAGACTTGTTTGTGATGCCTTCCGCTTCTCCAGGATGATCAAGTGCTGTTGGTCTTGTAGTTACGCGACGAGCAAGTTTTTGTACGCACACACTAAGCAGACTAATAGGAGGCTTTGTAGAATTTAAATTTGATTTAACAAATTTTGAATATAATACAGGAGCTTGATTAATGAGCTGTATCAAACATCAATTATGTTTATCTCTCAAACAGCAGCATCTTTTATGATTCTAAACATTAAAAATAAAACTATAAATATCTACTGATAGGAGAGGCGATTAATTTAGTAGAACTATATTCTGATAATAATGAAATATTAAGATCAGGACTATCATTAAGAGCGAATCATTACAAGTGCGAATTGTCATAAGAGTGAATCATTACAAGTGCGAATTATCATAAGAGTGAATCATTACAAGTTGAATAAGTATAAGAGTGAATCATTACAATCATAATGATTAATTACTTTTAAATATAATAATTTGTCTTTTAAACAAATGCGTTCACGAGTCTGCTGATTTAGGTATCACAAATTTTGATTTGTCTTAACTTTTGTTTAAATAAAACTGTTGAAAACAACAGAAATGCTATTTTGTCTAAAATACGGAAATTTTCATTCCTCTGAATGATCTCCAAGATAATATTACAAATCAATCGTTTTCACTTCTAAAAATACAGCAAACACACACACACATGACAGGGAGAAATGAATAATATTCAATCAAACAACAATGAAAAAATAGTTATATTTTATTTTCTCATCATCTGAAGAAAGCACTTCACACAAAATTTCAAATTTACATGTTTACTCATTGTGAGCTAAGTCTGAGAGTGATGGAGAAGTGTGTCTGCAGAAGGCAAACAATATTGTTTGGTTGGTGCCCCATCTCCACCGTATTCTTTCACTTTTAATGTCCCCACCAGCATACACTTGATTTGAGTTTGCAATAGGTACCTAATATTTATTTATTTTGCTGGTTGTTCGGTGGATATATCATTATTATGTCAGCGCACTCATGTCATTATTTGGTCGCATGATTTCTTCTTATTTTTCTTAGAGATTTTGTCTGTTTGACCAAGTTGTTGTCCCTCCTTTTGTTGGGCGCCTAATTGAAATTCCCGACGGTTGCCATAATGTTTGTTCAGTAGAACATAATTAGTTATTAAAAGAATTTGTGTAATATCTGCCTGCATGTCTCACTTTGATAAAAAGATTTCCCAGTTTCTTACGCGCGTTTGCCCCATAGATATTGTATATTACTTTTAGTACAATGTCTATGTAAGATACAATATCTATAGTTTGCCCACCTCCACTGCATCTTGAGAATCAAGTTCCAGATATATTTATGTAATTGACGGCGGGGAATTGAGATATTTTGCCCCCCACAAAAAAGGTTGTTTTTTTATTTCCTCAATTTCTATTGTTGTTATAATGCATTTCTCCCGAATTATAGTTGACAAATTTGGTGCTTAGTAGTTTTACTAAATCAACCAACCTTCACATACTGGAGTGGAATTTTCCAAGATATTATGTGTAATTGCTGTGGAATTATTCATCGAAATTGCAATATATCCAAAACAAATAATAATATGTAGTTAATTGTACTTAATTTTACATGCAATACCATGATGCCGGTGTATTTTTCTGCATGATTAGCTTTGCCAGTGTTAACTCAAATTTTGTCTATATTTTTAATGCCCAGACAGTTCCTACCCTTCCCTATCTTCAAGATGACCTTGTTATTCAGCTATACATGTCAGATGTTTATGATGTCAGACATAGAATAATATAAAGTAAACAAATAACAAAAGTTAATAATATTTTTTATTTATTAAAAATAAACTAAATATTGTTCTAACAAAAAACACACCAAGTTAATTTAACAATCATTCTCTAGTTGTTGCTGAAACGTAAAAATAATAAATAACCAATTTTAGAATGTTCTGCGTATAGATAGATAGGCCTCTATTAACACAAAACTGTTTTGCAAAGCCAGAGAAATGGTATCAGCTGGCTATGATCTGGTGAAGGGTGCTTTAGAATTAGCGTAGCAGAAGAAGCCTAAAGTGGATATGGAGGTGTTGAATAGTCGACAATCTTGCTTTTTGCTGTTGTTTCATTAGAAAAGATTTTAAGCCAACAATTCTAACATGAACTGGGAAAAAACGTATATCATTTTCTATTATACATGTAGGTAATTATGTATAGTTACCTTGGTTTGGTTTTCTAAAGAGAATTGTGGTTCTGAAAAGCAGGCAGTAGGTTTACTGTAGATAAATTGTCTAAATTGTATAAAAAACATTAAACAGACGATTCAACCCCACCCGTTTGGCATAATTTCCATTTTGTATTATACATATCGTAAGCGCAAATCATGATAGGAGCGAATTTGAAATATTATTTTGTATTTTTAAAAACCTTAGATATGAGAGTTGTAATATTTAATCCCTCGTCGTCCTTGGGGGGGGGGGGTTAGACCCCCTAAAGTGTATCACAGATGGCTCAAAGATGACTTAACCACTTTGCATGAAATTTGGAATCCATGTTTGATCCTCCTAAGGTCACATGACGGCCCTCTGAAAATAATGAAGTTGGTTCCCAAATGTATTTTTGCAAAAAAAAATCTATCCAAATAGTAATATGAATTGATTAATATGTTGTAAATATTTCAGGGTGCAACCTGAGATCCAAAAAGTGACTTTTTTAAATAATTTGAATAAAATAAGCTTTAACGATATATTTTTGTGTAGTAATAACCTGTTCATCAACTGTAGAAAATTTCATAGAGAAATATTGATCCAGAAAAAAGTTAGGTAAATTTTTGTGTCAGAAATTGATCATATATCCTCCAATATACAAATTTAGATGGGAAAAGGTAAAATTTAATTTCCTAATAAAACATAAATATAGTTAATTAGAATTCTTTAATATTTTGCTTATTTCTTCTTTATCGGATATTATATTATTGTACCATTTAAATAATCCATAGCTTTATCCAAAGTCAAAATTTGAGTCCACTGATTTTGGGATTGGACCTGACCAATGCGTTAAAAGCCAGAGTTTTTTAACTCTCAATTTTAGGGAAGGAAATCATTCCAAAACCGCTATAAATGACCTAGAAACTAAGAATAAGCTTTTAGAAACCAAATAGAATCATTTAAATGTGAATAAATTCATGGTTTAAAAATCATTTTTTGCGTATCTACCGCACCAGAAAAATATCCAAATTTCTAATGCCTTTCTAATTCTAAATGTCAAATCTGAGAAAGATAATCAATACTTTAAAAAAACTTATGGAGTTGTATTACTACACATCAAATTTGAAGCAAATCTGACCTGATGATTTTATCGGCCCTTAGCTCGGCCCCTTCATCGTTTTTTTAAAATGTCGATGGATTCTCCAGATCAATCCATCCACGGGAAGTATGGAATTTTAAAGGAGGACAACTGTACTATTTTTTAGTGAGGACAACGAGGGATTAAAGAAATATTTTATATTTTTGTGAAATAGTGACTTCTACTGAAGCAAGGGAGTATCCGGAACCTCACAAAATTATTTTACAGTTAGTTTATGGAGAGAATCAGAAATCGTTATTGTTTGTATCTGTATGATATTTAGTGCCCAGCATTTTGAAGCAATGTCATATTTTTAAAATAGGAACATAATTTTTCAATCTTTTATCTTTTATCCAGCTTCCAACTTTCACTTAACATGTGGCTTGCATGAAGACCAATAACTTTGCAAAGTTGTTAAATTTGAGGTGATAATTTTCTGAAATATCTTTAATTTTGTTTAGATAGGTAAGCGATTTCTATGTTTCTTTACTTTATGCTAAAGAAGGGATAAAGAATAAAGGAATTTTAGTATTTTACTTATGACTTATTTTGAAGTCAATTTATTCGATGAATTTAATTTCCCTATTTCATTTCTTTTTATATACAAATTTAGAACAGTTTATCCTTGCTATTTGATCAATAAATGTACACCACAGACAATCAGTATCCAAATTGTGTATGTTTATTGTTTTGTTTTTCAAAATCTTAAATACACTATTAAAAGTATGGATGGAATGATAGATAGGCAAGCCATAATGACCTACTTCTTTTAGGTGAAGAATCATCCAGTTGTCACAGGTTTCGACAGACTGCCTCACAATTGATGGGAAAACCACAGCTGTGTCAGTAGTGTGTGTATCTGTTACTACAACTACATAGGTACAAATGCAACATGAATGGAACACTACTTGTTTCGTCGTTGTCGGCATCAGCTCTCTATAGCTTAATAGCCTAGCAGTGGTTGATCTTGAAGAGCTTACTTGTGCTGCTCTCAAAGCCGATGAACCGATTCTAGGGCACTTGGAAACCTCTTTTGCCAACACAAGAAGTGTGTGGTGGTGAATGAGGACGCACCAAGTCATAAATGTTAGTTTAGGTAAGCTTCAGCTAGGGGGTATTTCATATCTATGTCTGTTGTAGGAATCTCTATGAAGAATGAAATGAGGAAAGAAGGAAAATGTATTTTATAAATTCGATTATTATATATTTTTATATTTGAAATATTGGTTTTGTTTTGTTAGCTAACCTAGTGTTTTGTATATCTAATTGCATGGGTTATTTTAGATATCTATTTAAAACTTAAATTTGGATTTATAAACAAGATATCATTTATTGTTATTGATCATTCGGCAATTGATTGGGTAAGTTTACTTGCGAGTTTTTGAGAAGGTCTCATGCATATAATACCATATTTTCCAGTCACTGTGGGGCTCTAAAAAAGAACTTTCAGTGACATTTGTTTGGCTACGTGTCATTTAGTTTGTAGTGTTTTGTACGTTTATGGGCCTTCTATCTCCAAATATGAATTCTATATTTGATATTTTTATTTGAATTTGAAACCCTTTCTTGTGCTGCCACTCAAACCTTTTGTTGTTTGACCTGAAAATGCTGAGATTACAAGATTTTTTATTTTAATAGTGCCTCTCTGTTTTCAACTTGGTTTGTAGAATAAAATCAAAATGGTCCGCATAGATTTTACTTAATTTGCATTCAATTTAGCTTCAAATTTTATAAATAAACGGAATCTTAATTTTTAGGTACGTAACAGGGAAATATTTTTTATACCCCTACCACCACCACCCTCCTAAAAATGAGGATCAATTTGTTCTAAACAGGGACAACTAAAATATCGAAGGGTCAACAATTTGATACACACAAGCTGTTCACAAAGATTAGGGGAGAAAAAATCGATAAGAAGGCCGGGTCCATTGAATTGAATTTTGTCCGATTAACTTCAGATTTGAAAGAAGGAAAATTGTTCATTGATATTTATCATTTCAATGGCTCTATAGTACAACCGAAATCAAACTAGAAAATATTTTAATGGAACTAATGTATAGAAGATTGGTTGGATGACTCCTTTAGTTCATAGTCAATGAGGGCCCGTACGCAAATATCAATTTTTGACAACTATCAATTTTAAATCATGAGTAATTAATATCTCACAATTTAAATCATTTTTTAGTTAACCCTTAGTAGATTTCGCGTTTTTGTATAAATGTAATGATTTTATCATCTCAATAGCTATTTATTGATCTACCTTTTAATTATACTACTTTATATTTGCACTTTTATATTTTAAATAATAACTAGATTATGGGAAGAATGGTTGTGTACATAAAAAAGTGGTTTAAACTCAACGCCGTGGGTTCCAAGTCGTCCCGCACCACATTCCTTGTTATTTTGTTAAAATGTTAACAATTTTTGATTTTTCTTTTCTGACTGGATTGTTTTATGGATTTTGAATTTTGGTATTCGGATGGACTATAGGTGGTACTTTCAATCACCAACTTGACTGACCATCTGATCATGCTTCAGCTTGGGTGTAGAACAAGATGCACACGATTTCATAGTTTTGATTTGATCTTGAAATGTTGTTGTTTCTTTCTATATTGAAGTCATAATTTTACACTTCTTTTAGTTAGATTCTATTCAATTCTAATGTGTTAGTACTGCCGAAGGCTTCCCAGATTTTTTTATATTTTTCTATGTTTGTATGTTTATATTTACTTCGGGGGTGGGGTGGGCACACACAAATGCAAAAGATTCCCATTTTAAAAACTTTACACTGGGTCTTAGCTAGCGGCCCTAAGATCTCATCAAGTCAGGAAATTTGACAATTTCAAATTTGCATACTTCCAAAGGTCCGATTAAGCTGACATTTGGCATACATGTTCCTTGAGTAAGATGTGAATTGCCAATTTATGAAAATAATATTGGTTATTAGTCTTTTTCATCAAAATTACAGAAATGCTTCTAAAATCTAATATCCTTTTGCCTATAGAGTATTAGAAAATTGGGTTTATCAGATATCTGGTTCCTGAAATACAAGGGCCAATCCGTAAAAATTGTTTTTTTTTAAATGATGATTATGCTTAATTTATTAATCTAAATGGTTTAAAATGGTTTATTATTAGTTTATAGATCATTGTTATAAGTTTTGAATGATTTGCTAAAATGGATTTGAGAAAAAAAAAGATTTTTAAAGTGTCAAAATCAGTGGACCTCAATTTTGGACTTCAGATAAAGCTACGGATTTTTACTTGGTACACTAATTACATGTCACAAAAAGACAAGGTATGACAATATGAAGGAATTTCAATGGGTTGTTAATATTTTATTAAGAAATTAAATTTAGTATTTTCCGATCTAAATATTTCATAGCTTTTTTATCAATATTTTCAAATAAAAGTTTCTACAAGGGTTAGTCCGGCAACCATTAGCCGCAATTTAAAAAATATATTCAATACGTTTTTTAAATCACAAAAATAAAAGTTTCAAACAATTTTGGCTCTCAAGTTGCACACTGGTCACAAAAGTCAATATTTTTAAATCCCGGAATATATAAATAAATAAGAACATGTTTACAGCATATATACCAAATATTAATCGATTTTGTAATTTTTTTTACTCTAGAATTGATTTTTTTGTAAAAAGGAGCATTTTTCCATTTTGACCCCATAGCGGGGTCAGACCAAAGAAATATTTACATCAAGAGATCCGCAAGAGAATTTGGTACCACCATCCCCGAAGTGTCTATTTCAGGTGAAATAGATAAAAGTTGATACTTCTTAAATTAAAATTATTAATGTAAATTGCTAAATAAATTAAAAGTAAAAAAAAAACAATAAAAAAACACAAAAGTGGTACATAGTGATCGCATATGGTTTGAATTGAGTTTATAGAAAAAGTCGTATAATTGAATTAGTTGGAATAAAATAGTTGTTATAATGCTTAAAAGTCCTAATTAAATTGTTTTATTTTAAAAAGTTGTCATTTTGAATAAATCGTATTATTACGACGATTTCATTATGATTAAATTTAATACGATTTTTTAAATGTACGACTCTTTTAATGGAACAAATTCAATATCATTTTTTGCACGTACCCTTTAAATTTTATATGATCATTCTTAGAAACAATATTATCTTTTTAACATTTTACTTACATTTATTCAGTAGAATCACTAGATTAGAGCACCTACTAAGAAAAACACTTTTTTGTGAAAGACCTTTTCGATTATCGATTGTTTGGAATAATTTTATCGATTTCTAATGAAATGTACTAACAGTCGATAATCGATATTAAAGAAACATCCTTCAGATATTTGTTTCGATGGTGGCAGTGGTCATGACCACCAAATTTGAAGTTAATCAGACACCATTTGTTTTCTTGGACCCTATGCTCATTAGAAGGGTAAAATTAGGTGAACTCTTTGAAAATTGAAAATTTGTCATCTGCATAAATATTCTTTCCAAGATCAAGTTTTTTAATTAATATTTCAATGTGTTCCGAATTTCAGTATAATTTTTGGCTAGCTACCCTCTCATGGTATCTCAAAAAGTGTTAGAAATTGGATCAAATAGTTAGCGTTTTAATTATAAAGATGAAATCTTGAGGCTGGAATAACTGTGTGATTTTATTTTAAGGAATTAATTTGATAAGAAACACTAATAGGTATGAAATTTCATTCAGCACAAGTTAATTTATTTAATTGTGTAAAAGGATGTACTATCTCCAGCATTTGTTTTAAAATTTCTTACTTTCAGCTAATTGTTGCGATATCTGCATCTATTTGACTAAATGAACGTTATAATCAAACAAACAATAGAGATTTTCATTTCTATTGTTAATTTTAAATAAAATTTAATATTGAAATAATTTGCTCTTAAATTGTCCATCATATTATTAAAGTAAAGATGATATAACTTATAATCCTCTTTTGTTGAGATCGGCAGATGACTTTTAAGATTGTTTTTAGCATCTAATGCAGAACAGAGGTCAAAATAAATCCCCATTGAACCTTTTGAAAATAATTTTAATTGTTTAGTATTAGCAAAGGGTATAGGAGTTATAAAAGTTTTAAGAACGTTCGACTATATCATATTTTTTAGCTTAGAAGTTGCCAAAATACATAAATTACATACTTCTAACTTAGATTTGAAAACAATTTCTATAAGAATTCTTAGGTAATGCATCTTAAAATATTTTTTAGCTACATTATGTTATTAAGATATTATTATTAAGATACCTAATACATATTTATGCGATAATGACAACTGTAAAAATAAAATAATGGCAATTCTTAATACTTATGTCTTGATTACAAATTAGTATGGAAGTTTTGATAGTTAAGTTAATTCGCTAATAGAAGTTGATTGATTCAGAACCTTGAAGGGCACTTACAATTTATTGAAGGCGTTTCTTTAATGCACTGTGTTTCATTAGTAGCAAGAACTGTTGACCAAAATATAACTACATATGTGTGGTAGCTGTTTTAGCTAAAAATTTATCTGAAAGACTATGCAGTTATTAAATTAATCTAATTTATCTTTTACTAGAAGTACTGACATATAAATTAATTCTAAGAACTTTACCAACAAATGCTAACATACTTATAATGTAAAATATATATGTTATACTTATTATATTTAACTTGATACAGCTAACTAACGACCCCAAATGATTTTTATTTATTTTAAAGTTTGATTTTTGTTTTAGTTGGCAGTCTTCCTATCTATCTATCTGATTGGTTTATTTATTGATTATTTTCACTTTTATCGAACGATAAACGGCCCTTCATGTACAACGTATTGCTGTAGAGGATGGTGATGTTTGTTCAACAGTTAC
>JAUYWI010034676.1:0-18386 GCA_034780595.1 Parotoplana pacifica
ATGCTATCCATAGAATCAATACATTATTTTAAACTACATAAACATCTAAGATATTACTGAAAATTTCAAATCAATATTTTCTCAGTGTTATGGTTTTTGAGAAGAATGGCACTTATAAAGTGTTTAATAGCAGAAAAAAGGGCCACCAATGAAAAAACAATGTTCATTTAGCCCAAATGGTCAATAATTCTGAATTTGGTAAATGAATGTTCAAGTAAAAATAAGGTTTTGTATGAATCAGATTAGTTTATTTGGTACAGAAAAGTAAATAATTTTATGTAACTATTAAATTACTTTTATTATAAACAGCTGATTTGATAACATTTTATTTTAAACCATTTCAAAAAGACAAAACTAGTTCATATGAAGTCTTGTTTAAATAAAACATCACTAACATGGTACTTACCTAAACTTTAAAATATTGACCTTTGGTGGATAATCTTTTTTTGAATAAATAGTCATTTTTGGAGAAGTCTTACATCAAAAGGATTTATCAACAAAATTTTTTGTTAAGAAACTAAACTTTGTCAAATTGACTTTAAATTTGATGTCCAGTTTCTTTGTTCTGTTGCTAACAATTGATGAATACAGTGTTAGAAAATTCTATTGGCACAAGTTAGAAAAATTACTTATTATAAAAAGATGATAAAAAGTTGATAAACAAACAGTCAAAGTATTACTCCTCAAATAGTTCACTATCAACTTCAAAGCATCACTGAATCCTCTTTGAAAAATCTCCCATTGCTCTTCTGAAGATGTCAAGTGGAATTTTGTTAAGTATTTCTTCAATTTTTTTACTCAGGTTGATAATAATAGGGTGGATTACAGACTTTATTTAGAATGCATGACCATAACCAGTAGTTAGATGGAGTGACTGGACTTTGTGGAAGCTATTCTGTTAGATGTTGTCTTCCAATCCAGTATCCAGTAAGATTTATTTTAAGGATGTCTATAGCAATTGAGGATAAATGACTAGAGGATTTATCATGATGCTAAATACATTAATGATCACACCCATTGGTAAACACAGTTGCTATGTGTTTATGGAGGATTCCAGAATGTCTTTTGACATTCATAGTTAGTCTTTAGCCAGAAGTATGGTCTTCATGGAATCCTGAGCTGACTATTAATTGTGGTTGTACATTTGAAACAAAGTCTATGAAATTCAGTTGGTCACGTATTTCCTAACATCAACAACCTCAGTCAAAGACCTGAAGAACTACTTAACTAAATTTAAATTGTATGTTAAGAAGAGTTTTGAGAGATTTTCTGAATAGGATTCTGCGATGACTAGAAGTCAATGGTGAATAATTTGGGGGAATGATATATATGACTTTTGTATACTTTGGCTGTTTGTTAGCAACTCTTTTAATAAATATATTAAAATATTTTTTAATGTACTTTTCTACCATCCTATATAATAGTCAAGGACATTCAATGTGGTTTTAGAGAAACAGAACCAGTTTTATTCAACACATTTTCATTAATTTGTCAAATTAATGTTTTTAGTGATATTTTCATTTTATTAGAAATTATATTTGAATTTTGAAACCCATTAGAAGCTACAATATTATATTCAGATATGAGATTTATGTCTGTAGTTTATTATGGGCTTTTCTTTAATTTGATGATTTTCAAAATATTTAAGAAATTGTGTTTATGTCTCTCCGTTTTATTTTATAGCTATTTTCGTACTGTTGAAACATCAGGTCCACATGCAGCTTTGCCTCAGATATTCAATCTGCCTAATTTAGTAGATCTGTAAGTTACTACAATTTTCTAAATAGTAATTAATGTGGATACTGTTTAATGAAAGTTATTCCACTATTGAATAGTTTATAATTTTTTGTTCAAATTTTAGCATCTCATCTAAAATCATTTTATATGTTTTTCGTTGCCTAAAAATTTGAGAAGTCTATATTAATTAATTAAAACATGTAGTAAGCTTCCCGAATTGATGTGTAGGACTATTTTTACTGGTGCCTGTTTTAAGGTTTATTAAATTTCATATTATGCTCTAATTAAGCTCCATTAAGTTCCTAGGAGATAGGAAGTACATACATACCATTCTTGGTATAATGTAGTTGCTTTACAATTCACTTTCGTTTTATAAATCTACAGGTCTACATAATATTGGTCGACGTAACATAGCTGATAGGAAGTAATTAATTACACCTTTCTCTTGTGTCAATTGAGTCTTTCAGTATTTAATCAGGACCCTGCTGTTGGTTTTCCCTTACAAAGTAACTACTACCCAGTAACATTGCTAACAACGTTCCTCTTCCAGATTATGTTCATCTCTAGTAAAACTAGCTATTAACGATGTAATGAACATCCTTTATGTATTATTTTCTGGTTCCTAGGATTATTTCTAATGATATAGGCAAAATATTTTATACATCTAATATGCATACATTGCAATTAGCCTTAGTAACCTTTACGATGAATGTTGTATTATAATTATGCAGTTATACAGTACATGAGCGGAATTGTATAGAAGAATTCTTATTATCGTGGACAGTTGGTATCTGCTCTATAGATTTTCTTATAACTAGTTTATGCTAACCTAGAGGTATTATCGGAACTGTTTTGGTTTTGTGAATGTAAGATTCTCTGTATCTGTTTTTTTACATTCAATGATTTACTTTCATCCCGTTTACTTATTAACATTAGAAAATGCTGTTTTTATAACCCAAAACGTTGGTCCTTTTTTGTATGTATATTAATAGCACAAGAGACAGTAGAATGAGATAACTTTACCTACACTATCACTGCTATAGATTTCGATGCATTTGACGCTGTTAATCTTTGTAAATGCATTTCCCTCTATTCAAAACTAGACACCCAAACCTAACCTTTTACCTGTCTATCCATCATCTTCTTTCACATTGGCATATGACTTAAAACGTAACTGGGGTCTAATTTTATATTTTGATCCACTTTTGAGAGGGACATGATGTATTAGTAATATATACTAGAGGGCTTCTTCGTAGATGTTGTCTTGCTATCGACATAATAAGAATTTATGTTCAGTTTTATACGGGAATCTTTGCAATCTTGGTTGAAATTATCTATTTATTTCTACTAGTTGCTTATAATAGACCATTGAGTTTAATATGATTATTTGTTTTTAAACGTTCTATAGAACAATAAATTTAGAATCTTTTCCATTTAGGATCAAATAGGATTTATTTGAAACCATGGAAGATATCTGAGTTATTTTGTTTAAAAGTATAGATTCTATTTCAATTTTCATTAATTCTATAATTCTATTGATTTTTGAAGGAAAGTTATTATAACACTATGACAGTAGTGGCTATTTAAGAATTTTAGTTTTAAAAATATTTTGATGTTTTCATATTGTAGTATTCTTCTTCCGGCTTTTCCCACATTTAGGTGGGTCTTCACGGATGCAGTCTTCCCGCATCTCATATTGTTTTGGTACAGATTTTTATGACTGGGTGCACTTCCTGCTGTCAACCCTCATCAATTTTCCGGGCTAGGGACCGGCAACTTTCTGGGCAGCCTACATCCTTTTGGACAGTAGAAAGTCCAACAGGTGGGGTTCTAATCCTGAGCACAACATCCCCCAACCCGTACTAATAGGCTGGCTTTCATATTGTAGTATTAATTTTGAAATACTACATATAATGGAAAAGTATTTACTTATGGTAGCGATCCAGTTGACCTCTTTATTTAGTATTGGAAAATGTTCTTGGAGTTCTTGTTGTGGTCAACCAGTGAGGTGTTGTCGTAGAAGGCTGTTATTCTTATATAGTGGGTGTTTGACTGTTGTATAGGAAGAGGTTGGATTACTCCACTATTGTGGTGCTTGAAAAAATATTCAGTCTGTACAATATTATCGACCAACTTTGTTTTAATATTATGCATTATCGTCTCGTAGTTTCTACCTTCATACCTATTGCTATCACTGACTAGGTACATAATAGCTAGTTGTATCGTATAGTACCTGCTTAGCTGGATAGTCTTTATTTTTGTTTATGATTATTGAGATACACCAACAAACCGTGTATTTTTGGATTACTTATAAACAGCACTTCTATAGATAATGAATTGTATTCTTGCGCGTCTTTATAAAATCTATATTACATTAGGTTGTCTGCCATAATATAAAATTAAGCCAACAGCTCTTGTCAAAGTATGTATGTCTATTTTATTGAAGTGTTACTGGTAATAGCAACAAGGCTGGTGTCAAAGACAAGTGACGTTGATAACATAGTCTCTGAGTTGATATGAAATAATATAGATGAACAGATAAGTCGCCTGTCAGTAGGATTCAATCAGTTAATTTTACTTTATAAACAATTAAAATTTTTGATTTAATTTTATAATACGCAAACCTGTTTTCTTGACCTTATTAAGGTAAGAAACCTAATGTATTAATAAACTAACTTACGCACTTTATTAATTAATTACTTAAATTATATAAAGGGTGCTAGGTAGCTGGCTTTGATATTATATGACAAAAAATCACACATACCTATGACAGAGATATGCATAGCATGAAACTATTGTAAATAGCATAAAATGACTCTGACTGTACTTTGAGGTAGAAGTTGTTGTGTATTAACAAAATGGTCTGTTGAATACATTGGATTGGAGTTTTCTTTTTATGGATTACAATACATGATACTGGCTAGTTTAATTAACTACAATTTTTCCATAAAATGGATATTTAATATTTACCTACTTTTTAGAACCATTGAGGGCTGCAAGAATATTCTCAGCATTGACCAGAATTTTCTACAAAAACTTCCCAAATTACGAATTTTGTAAGCAACTTTTTCATAACTTTGTTCTTTAATCTATTTGTTATTCAAAGAACATTTTTATACACTTGATTTGCTTTACTACATAACTATAATTATGAAATGGTTCAATTTTGAATCATTTCACTAAATTTATTTATGCATTTATTATTATTATTTTAGAACTATCAGAGGCTCGTGTATTGAAGATTTTCTACTTGTTTCGAGAAAACACACGGCCTTGGAAAAATTAGTTTTGTAAGTTTGTAATTACATAGTTAAAGCGAACTTGAGTTTTTTTTAAATTATTGCATTACTCATGATTATTATTGTAGTTAGTATAATTAAATTCCAAATGTCAGCGACTTGGGTCTGTTTATGATACTGATATAGCAGAATAATTTGAATATTTGTCTAATAGGTTATGTTTTTTAATTTAGTGCCGCAGTTTTTACTACATATGCATATTGAATTATTTTTACGGCTTAAATTATGCTATTTTGTTTGTTAGATTATGAATGTATATCCAAAATTTTGAAATCTATTTGCTTGATGTCTGATTTCCTCTTCAGATTTTATGATTATATTGCTTTAGACTAGGTAGTTCTATTATCTAATGACATTGATTGCTCTTTACATTAATTCCAATATTATTTGAGTCATAAAACTTTCTATGAAAATTTAAAAAATGAAATAGATTGTGTAAAACAATATTGGGGCTAGTGGGTAGGTAGGCATCTAATAATAGTTCTGGGTTTGAAACTTTTGGTACCTATTTAGTATGTAATAAATTATAATAGTGTTTGAACTAAATAGTGTAATGTGTTGTTACGTAGCTATAATGCTTAGTCATTAAATGATTACCACAAATGTTATCCCAATGCCAATCGATTTACTGAACTTAGACATCATGTTTAAATCTCTTCTTTGGTTTTGCTATAGCATTATTATTGTAAAATGTGGAGACTTAGAATAGTTATTTACTTATAATTAAAAACATCATTCTAAGGACAAAAGCTCAAAATTACAAAGGATTGTATAGGATTAGATGTACAATTAATTTATTAATAATAAAGTTCTTATTCTTTCAAACCAATTTTGCTTTTTTTTTTGTGGTTTTAAAATGACTAGTTCTTCACCATGAAATAAAATAGAGCCAAAATACATTCCAGGCATTATGTATCTAAGCCAATGGCAATTGGCTGTTAGCTCCAAAATTCAGTCTTGCCTAATGTGCATTGTTATATAGGTACCTTGTTGTATCATTATACACCCTTCAATAATGAAAAATAATTAAGTAAATAGGGATAGAAATAATTAATATAATTACAAAATTTAAAAAAATACAAATCTTTTGCATATTAAGACTAGTTGATATGATAATTTTCTATTTGATATTCAAGGGTTTTGCATATTACCGCCCGCTAATCTAAGTCAGCAAAATCATTTCAATAGGTAACATTAGATATACATATGTCCCTTGCTATCAATCCACAACATTACAAAATAGTCGGGCGCTATACGCCTCCATCTTGTTATGTAGACCTCAAACACGGATCGTTGAAAATTGGCCATTTTAACCCCCTCATTAAAACATCAAATGGTTTCAATTGTTACCATTTGTTCAGACTCTCATAATAACTAAATATTCCAAATTTTATCACAATCAGGACACATACTCTCTTAAAAATACCAGTTTCTTATTTTGTCTCTTTTTTTCGAGCACCGATATACTAGTCTAAACATTAACCGATTTTGATGAACTTTGGTACCTAGACTAACTTTGGACGAGGAGTAAAAAATTTATTGTCAATTTTTTTGTGGTTACTAGGGACGCCAATATTGCCTAGTAATAATGCGTTTTGGGTCTTTGACCACATATGAACTTTCATTTAATAAACTTTATACTTAGCTACTGTTGTTAAGGACACCAAAATAGCATAGTAACAAACAATGTTTGTAAAATTATTCCACATGGTTATGTTTTTATATTTTAGTATACGAGACCTTAGTTACCATATATAAAGCTTCCTTTACTTTACTTTTTATTTAGCAACTATTGCTACGGTCACTAATATAGCATAGTAACAATCTATCTAAATACTATTTTCTGCCACAAAAATAAGATTTTTTATTAAATCACATAAAACCTTAGTTACTATATCTGACTGATATGCTTTTCTTTTAAGAATTATTACTAGTAATATATATATACACATCTAATTTTTACTTATACTATATATATAGATCATTATCTTTTTTAAAGATATTTGATTACATGCCAAAAACAATAACAAATTATATGAATCCATTAAAATACGATTGAAATTTAAGATCAAAGTGTGTCAGCTCAAACCCTAAAATATGTGAAATCATTTTTGGGTGTTAGATCCTCATTATATGAATGCTATTATGTTTTTAGATAAATGATATTTTTAAATATTAGAGCTAAAAAGTCAATAAACATCTGAAATTAAATGCTATAAATTTAAATTTTCGAATACCTACCTAACTTTAAAGAAAATTAACGACAGTGGACGTCTAACATAAGTAATTTTCACAAATAGCAATTATGTAGTTCTGACTTTGTTAACTCTAATATTTTAAAATGTTATTTTTCTAAAACCCAATAACATTTATATTGTAAGAGCTAACACCTTAAAATGATTTTACTTATTTTATGGTTTGAGCTAACACACTTTTTTACCTTTTTGGTCTTTAATATTAAATGTACATAGCATTTATAGCTTTAAATTCTCTTATTGTTGTCAGTATAACAGAAATGATCTATAAGTATTTTATAAGTTTCTGTAAGTTCTATAAATTTATTTACGAGAGGAACACTTATTACGTAGATGATTCATTCTAAAATACTATTCTAAAAGTTCAAATTCATTTTACAGGGATAACATGAATTTATTTTTAAATTCTACTATTAACTGATTAGAGTAAACGTGATACATTTAGAGCTCAGTTACATTAAATTATTAAAATAGTTTTGCATTTCCAATTTTCGTTTTATCATAGATGTCTCTATAAGTACATACATAGTTCTACACTCACTTTGCATCCATGATTTTATATTTATAGCCTTGTACATCTTTATCTAGGAAATGTACTCGTATAATATGTCCACTATTTATTGCCTACTTAGGATGATAACTCTACTTTAGATCTCATGATTTTAATGATAATTTATTGGCTAACTATGTAGTTGATCTATTGTAATGGTTTTTATTTCTGTGATACAATATTTACTATAGTTTTAATGAGTTTATATTATTGTCTACACATACTTTATAAATGTCTAAAAGTCTCAGTATTTAGCTTTGTAATTTGTAATTGTTGTGTTAATTGTTGAATTAGCACGACATTCTTTATTAAGTTGCATTTTATTACTTAGATTTATGCTGATTTCTTTGACACTTAATGGTGCGGATGATTGGAAGTGAATGTGATCTCATGTTATTCACAAACTGCTGTGATCATGACGTTGATCTAATTTACAGCCATAAGTGCTTCAGGCTCCAGCATTAGGCGTGAAGTTTGATGGTGTTTAATATTGTGTAACGCTTCATTACAGGATTTACTTTCTATACTCTATATTTGTGATAATTGATAGATAGCTAGCATTAAATGATTGTAGATACTTACTTTATGAATTGTACTACACATTCGGATTGACTGATTCATTACGTAGTAGTAGTAGAAGAGGTAACTTATGTTTATCATAATAGTTATGCTGGCTTGTTGGTCAGCCATCTTTTGTTGTAAATTGAAGAGTTGTCCCTGTCATAGACGAGACGAGATGTCAGTTGAATAATAGACCATGCAATAAATTTTATAATTTGATGAATGTGTTGTGTAGCACATTAAGTTGCCTAATTGTTGGGTAATAATATTCATTAAAATATGACATTACTGGAATTTTAGTAGATGTTCAATTGACACCAGTTATTAAAAAAATACGGTTACACTTTTATTACCTTGTTTTATAGGAAACTCATTATATATAATAGTCTACTGATCGGTTTTTGTAGAAAAGTCTTAAGAAAATCGTTTTGTCGGGTCCATCTCTTTGAAGTTCATGTTATGATACATACATAATGTAGTACTAGTGCATAATGTTGTATCTAGTTTGTTCAGTCTTTTGATATCATAGGCCTATCTATGACGCAAGATCCATTGTGATATCATGATGTAAATTTTATAGTCTGAGTTTTTGATCATACTGGATGCATTAAATAAGTCCATTGGTATAAAACAAATTATGAAAGTCACTATATTACACACTACCTAATTCTAGAAATTGGTGGTTTTGGTTCTTCTAGAAAGTCATCAAAAATCGATGGTACATACACATAGAATAGTATTTTGAAATTAATTATTAATGAAAATGTTATTCCATTTATCAAATTAAATAATGTTATGTTCTTTTAGCCATACATTAATATGTGTTTTTATATTGTGAACTGGACCGACATCTTTTAAAAATTATTCTCTACTTATTACTTACTGCTATGGTTTTCAAACAACACACATTTTGAGCATTTAAATGAAACGGGCCAAATTGTTATATAATATCATGAGATAAGCTTTGGAGATGGCCACTAGTAGTTGGTGTATTCTAACCTTTCTTCTTAGATATTTCTTTTTTTAGGAGTAGCAATTTCAATTAAAATTGTATATGTTTGTTGGAATCGGCTGAACAAATTTTTGGTATCCAGTAAAATGTTAGGAATAAATATGTAGTGTATGATGGACATTCCATATACAGCCCCGTGCAAAAGTGTCGCCGCACCCTTAGAATTTCACATTTTATGTTATTTTAAACAGTCACTGTGAGAAAATTATATGACCAACAAAGTTTCCACAAATTTTCACACAATCTTCAAGTAGATCATTGGATAGTTGTGTACATTTTTTAACTTTGTTGGGCGTATACTTTTCTCACAGTGACTGCTAAAAATAACATTAAAAGTATGAAAATCTAAGGATGCGGCGACACTTGCACGGAGCTGTATATGACCTAGGTAACGAGATCGGCCCTTTACCATTTTATCAAAAGAGAGGTTATTTTAGATATAGCCTTCTCATTTCTGCTTGATATTTAAAGCTATGTTTTCATGGTGGTCGCCTAGAGATTAAAATTAACGACGTTTAGTCGACATCCACCTTTCTAATGTAGGGATATTACTTTTATGTTTTTGTAACCCTATGACGTCATCGAAAGACCATATCATGATTTCAAAAGTATTTTTTTGAGGTTGTATTTCTGGTGTCATCAGGATCTGAACGAAATCAATATTATAAGCACACTTTTGGTATTTTATTTTATATTTTTCATTCTAAGCAATAAAGGCTATTTTTTCGTTTAAAATTGATAGGTTTTTCGTTCATAGTGTTCTAAAACAGTGCAACATGATCTCATAGACTGTGAAAGTTTTCCAAGTTACATGTCTACCAAATTTAAGCTCAATCTTTTTATAAGAAGTACGAAATGCTAAGATATAAATAGATAGATAGATCTTTAAGTACCTTTTTAAATTAGTATTTTTAATTTGAAAGTCATAGATATGCTATACCTAGATTTAGTACACTGTAGAAATGGTATGGCGCACTTCATTATGATTTTGTATTAAACTGATACAATGACTTTATGGTCTGTAAATATTATGAATTTTGGTTATGATTTATTACCAATTTAGTTTACACTAAAAGTCTTGTTTACTACCTACAAAACTATTCTTATTACGTTTGACTAATTTCTGATACAGTTATTGTTAATATTAATGATGGTACATATTTTGATTTTAAACGAATTTTTATTTGTGGAGTTAACCTTTTTGATTTGTTATTATTAGTTAAAATTTTATAATAAATACAAACTACTTTTTTTATTAAGATTTGTATAAATTAATTGTGATTCAAACCTGTGAGGGTTTTTTTAAGTTGCAGTATTTTATTATTAATGCTTCAATGTTGGTTCAGAATGATAGGTTTATCGTATGTTATATATTAAATATATTATAGTATGTTGCAAACTAGTATAGGTCAGTTCACTGTTATTAACACGAATCGTAACTATGTAATGTAGTCTTGATTAACACAACAACCCATGCAGTTATTTAATTTTAGTGATATCCTTATAAAGAAACTAAGAATTTTGCGTCGATTATACCTATTTGACGACATTTTAAACAGTGCCTACTAACAGATATAATATTACATGGAAAACAGGATGCTTTTGACTCTTTTTCCTATTGGTAGTGCCATTTATGTCATGTTTTTATCTTGTAATAGTTTGGTTTCCCGATGTAACCAGCAGAGATTTTTGCTGCAGTGTAATTTGTGGACGCATTTGGTGACTATGACGTTTTTGTAGACTATTGATCTGCAGCAGTCTGGCGTCGGTTTGTAATTAATTAAGCAAATATCTGAGTAATTGGCTTCTTCGGTAAATTTCTTGGTGCGGTTGCTTTAATTGGACAAATTTGTTACTCTTTTAGAAAAATAATGAAACTTTGTCGTACATGATTTACATGTTAACATTTGTCTATAATCATGACGTGTTCACCAACTTATGGTGTTAAACTGATTTTTTTTAAAATAGGTTCTTTATTTTTGTTTAAGGAATTATTTTAGAGAATATTTATACAAATAGTTTTTTTTTCATTTGTAAAAGTAATTATAAAAAGTATACAAATTTAAGAATCTAATTAAATATTAGTATATTGTTAAATTGCCTTTGTACAATATCTAAGTCGATTACTAATACTTAGCTTTATTAGTGGTTAACAATTTAACTTTAATTAAAGTATGTTATATCTAATTATTATTAATTAATTAATTTATACCATGATTATCATTATCATTCTTTACAGAAATGACAATAGTATTACTCGAATTCATTTATTGACTCTGATCAATCTACCCAAACTTGTTCATTTAGAATTAAATGATAATAGACTGAACAAAATCGATGCCTCTTGGATTCCACTCAATTCTTCACTCAAATATCTGTAAGCGACTTTCTATTTTTGTATTATTTTTAATTTTTAGATTCCACTATAAGTTAATTTGAAATTTTGAATGTTTTGTTCAAAGTTGATCGATGCGACATTCTACTATCAGATATTTTCTTCTTAAAATTAAATAACTTTTAGTACTTCATGGCTTTATATTCATCGTATTATTCATGATGAAATGTGCATGTACATTCGATTTAGATCATTGCATTGATATCTAGATAGTACATCAGGTTGTGCCTGTCAGTGTATCTGTCTACTATATTTTCTAAGCCTTATCCTCGACTACATATTTGTTTATCTTTAATTAAATTTAGTTCTTTGTGTTTGTAGATTATTGAGATGATATTGTTTAGAGTACTGTAGGTTTTCTACTTAAAAGTTGACCCTCACTAATGTACATACGAGTACAAACTATATAGCAAAGGTGGCACATGTATTCTGGGGGGATTAGAGTATATTATTTTGATTATATAGGTCTAAAAAGTGGTAATTAATTATATATGTTAACATAGTCTGTGATAGAAATATCTCAAATATTGGTAGGTAGATGCTTGATTCAGTTTTAGGTCGATATTGAGTAAACAAGTCGGCTTGACTGTAAACATGTTCATAATTTATAAGAATCAGCGTTTTGGTTCGCATTAAGTAAATATAGATTCTATTTAAAAATAAGGTTAACTACATCTTTAAATCTGGGTACTTTCTGTTTAATTTAATAATTTATGAACTTAACATTGTTCTGTGTTTATTTATGAATTTAATATCATTAAATAAAACAGTTCAACTTTGTTGGATTTAATATATTACTTTCATTTTTTATTTCATAGCAAATATTTGAATTTATATTTTTGATGAAATTCAAAGTACAAAAAATAAAAATATTTTATTTTATTTTTTTGTGTGTCTAAAACTGACTTTGAACCTTTCGAACTCTCCTTTAAAATTGTCTCTTGAATGAAATCAAAAAATACAAATTGTTTATATATATTTTTAACAATTATTTTTTAGGCAATGCTTTCATTTATTCTTTGGAATTGGATTATATCAAATTCTCGTATTTTACATTTACATAGCTAGCTACAATATAATCAAAGTAAATTTGCTATAGAATTTGTGCATTAGGGATATAAAATTTGGTGTATAAAAAGTTGTCCAAAATTGTTTTGAAAAACTGATAAGGGGGTCGAGCTAGGGGCCGATGACGTCATCAGGTCCAATCCGATTGAAATCAAATTTGGTATGACCTCTAAGTAATACACATCCATAAATATTTTTTAAAGAAAACTATTCATTATCGATTTTTAGGCAGAAATCAATATTTTTGGCTAAGATCACTTAAATGGCTCTAAAATTTGAGATTTAGTATTAGGAAGGCATTAGAAATAATATATTAGATAATTCGATGCCTCACTTTTTTAGTTGCTGATCTATGAGGGCCACCATACTTGGGCAGGTTAATTTTTTTTGCCAATTCAATGGTTTTAAGTGATTAGAATGCATTAAGAACATCTTTTAAGCCAACTGGAATCACTTTTTGTCATAAAAATAAATAAAATATGGACTTCTAATATTTCAATTTTAATGCATTTGACCGGTCCAGGCCTAAAATCACGTGACCTAGATATGGGACTTTCTGTGTATGAAATATTTTTATTAAGTACATTAAAACGAGTAATACTTTATATAGAGGCTGCATTTGCCAAATTTGACGTTAATTATAGCCTTCAGTTTAAATTTTATCAATGATTAAAATTTCATTCACATTGAAATATATGGGCGTTTGAAAAATGACCATTTTTGATGAATATTTTTATTGACATTTTCCACATAGTTAAGCATAATTGTTATAAATAATTTTGGATTTGAACAGTTAGCTTTTTTTATAGTAAAAATACAAATTTGATTGGTTCTCAAGTTGTTCCTTGGTTACAAAAATTATTTTAAAAACGGCATTTACGTTAAATAGTGATGTTTTACAACATATCTTCCAAATATTAATCAATTCTATTACTATTTGGTTTCAAGATTGATTTTTTTGCAAAAAGTACATATTGCTCATTTTGGCCCAACCTCCCTTTTTACAGAAGGTCCACTTAATCTTAGGAGGGTCGGACCAAAATCTCCACAAAAGAATTTAATACGATGATACCAAATTTTATCCTAATCGGTTGAGTCGTTTTCGAGTAATTGGCTATATTTATCTTGGGGTGACCATGATTCTTTAATTTGTATGCATATAGGAAATCGGATGGAAAATAAGTACGTATGTCAAAATATTTACTACACTATATAAATCAGTCAAGTCAATTTTAAGCAATCTTGAATTTATAATTTTAAAAAATATAGATAGTTTAGTTATTGTAAAATAATATTCTTTACGAAAGGTTACCAGAGGCTGCAATGGCAGATCGAGGCTGGCACCTGAGCTTTGACTATGTGGGTATTTAAAAGATTCGGAATATTACAGTATAACAATAGTAGGAAGTATTAAAATGAAATACATGGGTATTGAAATGATATTAAAGTACTATAGGATAGGTTTTTAAATAAGGGGTATTTTAATGATTTTCAAAATAAAAAGGTACTTTTTTATATTCTAGAGCGGACAGCTTTAGAACATTGCTCAATTTTACATGCTTTCAAGTTAGGGCCATCATCCAAATTTAATTTTTATTGTTATTTGGTCTTTGATATCAGAACTTCATTAGCACAACGTTGTATTTAAAACACTACGTAATTAGCAAGGCTATTTAGTTGTGGTATGTTACAATTATTATGTTTCATTATGAATAGGCGATGTTTTACACAATGCAACTACTATTATATGAGTCCGAGAAGACAATCATGGTGTGTTTATGAAAGGAACCATGCGTTGTACTAAGCTTAGGGGTGTAATTATTTCTGGCATGATTTTATTTAACTGTTTATTGTAATAGCATTGGACAGTATTAAAATTGCTAGCGCTGCTGTAGAGCAAATAATCGTATAATACAAGTTATTATCAATCAAAAGCCGTTATTCAGTGGCAATTTGATTCAAAGAATGATTGTTAATTTCTTCTTTTTCAGTTTATTTCTTGTTTCAATAATATTCTATGCTTTTGATATTAATTGCTTCATTAGGAACACTTAGATCGATTTTCAGTAATCAATAGGTTAGTTTTAGTAGATTTAAAAGAAATAATGTTACAGTTATTAGATTGTGTTCTATAGTAATTTACTAATCAGAAACTACTGTGTTGAATTTTTTCTGAATGATTTTGAAGTGAAGCAATAATTTTTAGTGAAAAGGTGTCGTGTTTCACAGTTACTAGTGGTGCTAAAATGGATTGAGAAACAATAATAATATGCATTTATCTTAAGTGCGCAAGACATGAACTTATTGTTTCTTGGTATTTATAAATATGTATATATATTTTATACAATTTTACAACCTGATTATTTGGCTTATCTGTCGTTTTTATAAGGTATACCTTTGGTGTATACTTAACTTATGTGTGTGCACACGTTTGCTTTGATTTCTCAAATGAACAAGATCATTTTTTACTATAGACCTTTAGGTGGCACCTACTACAGAACGTGACTAGTGAGTTATTTAGGCTATTTAAACTATAATTATAGAAAGTCTTAAATATTTGAACATTGATAAAATTAATTCTACTTATTATAGTAAATTATTTAAAATTCTAAATAAAAAATACTTTGTGCATTTAAATTAAAAATTTATAATTATGTATAAACAACTTTTATTTGCCAGTCAGTGAATGTAAAGAGAACTATAGGAAAAACGAACGGAAAATAAGAACGGATATGAAAAGGCTTTTTCTATGTAGCATATTTTCATGTTTTAAATTGACTGAAATGACATAATAGACAATTTTATTATTCTTTTCGAGTTTGAATTGCTGGATGTAGTTGATATTTATTTAATTGTAGACTGAATATTAGTTTGTGGAGACATGGATGGCGCTGTCCACCATAAAATGTGAAATTTTGTCTATAATTTTACTTTACTATTATGTCAAGGTTTCTGATAAAGTTGCAATAATAAATGCATTAGTCTTCTGGGTTAATTTCTAGCATATTAGATCGACAGAATGAGCATTTGTACTCCAATAAACAATTTAATGTTTTAATAATAGAATTTTCTCGTGTTCTGTTGGCGCCAAGCTATTGTTATTCGATGTTGAAAAGCATCTATTTTTGTTACAAGAGCTAGAAAATGTCTCTATTTTTTTTCCTGTAGTCACATCTTTTCTATTGTTAGATACTGAATTATTAGGACGACTTTCTGGCTCCTAATGTTCGTACTACTACATCAGTGATTTAGTTTCTGTCTTATTGTCGAATTGATGTACGTCTAATATGTAATGATTATAAAATTGTGTTTTCTTGACATTGTTTCGTACTGCTCAGAATGAATTAATTGTGAAGAGCTTTGCTATGGCGCCAAGTTATTTGAAATCTTAATTTATTTCTTTGTTAAGCTCATATATATCCATTTTAGATTTGAAAGTGTAAGTATGTACCTACTTAGGACATGACAATTTTTGGTATGGTTAATCTATTGGAAAGCAAATAATGTATGCTCGACTTAATATTACACTATTTTATTTTTTAGAATTTTCAGTATAATTTATGTGTATCTTTCACTAGGAAATATTTTTTATTGTACGAGAATAGATTTTAGAATTAACTTTTTTTGAATATTTTTAAGTAATGTATTGAATGTTCATTTCATCTCTTCGATTTCTCTGTTCATTTTTCTCTTATTAGCGAAATTTCCTGCTCGGTTTCATTTTGTAGTTTACTCAAAATCGAGAAATTATTCCATATATTTGGGATGTAATTGCTACCACCGCCTGGGATATATCTAATTTTACTTTTTATTAATTTATTGTGAATTTATCTTGTTTTATAATGTGCTGCTTAGTTTCATATTAATAATGCAACAATTGAATGTTATTTTTAGATATCTGCGACGAAATACACTGCCTGGTCTACCTTCGGAACTGGCTACACGGGTACCATTTTTAGAAAGTCTAGATTTATCAGGGAACAGGTTTGCTGGCGAACTGCATACTGGTGTCAATCATATTGAACCTCCTGATAAGTCAACCAAATTTGGATCTTCCTCCAGGGGAGGGCCCAGAATTCTTCAAACTAAAATTAGAGCATCTGCGAAGAATGTAAGATTTTGTTCACATTGGTCAAATCTATATTGGACGATTATGTTTACATAAAAATTACAACCGAATAAAACTGTATAAATCAACTATGAATAAAATTTTCATATTGGTTCTTGTATGAATATAAAATATATTATCAAATCTTTTATTAAATTTGTTAAACATTAAACTGTCTATGAAAAATTAACGAATACAAGTAATGATTTGTTTATGTATGTAAGTCTGTATAGCCATAACATTTCATATTGGCTAATCCTTGAATCTGTCTTACCTTTATTTTGATTCAGAGAAATGCGCACCCCAAATCAGAACTTTCTCAAATAATTTCTTGGCCTGATCCCCTACCACGAGTGCCTTCTAGGAAAACATCCAATCAAAATTACCACAAGAAGTCTTCCGCTTTCTCAGCCACCAAAGGTCTTTGTCCGACCTCAAGTCGAGCCTCTTACTTACCCGATTCATGGGGTCTTTTACCTGTGTTACCAAATTTACGTTACTTAGATCTTTCGGATAATTGTCTTTCATCCCTGGCTACTGTATTGCTTATGCAATTTTCTCAACTGACTACAGTGATCTTGTCAGGTAATCGACTAACGCGTCTTGGTACCGTAGCTTTTTATAAGAATAGTCTTGATCGAAAACAACGAGCACCTGTGATAGACGATTCATTGTCCTCCTCTTTTCTGGGACGTGTATTACCAGGTGGGAGATCAGCTCGCGTCAGGCAACGTCATGGGATCTCTAACACATCTAGATCGAATATGGCCAGTAATAGCCAGGAATATAATCTAGTAGATTTATCAAGAAATCCAAGCATTGGCGTTGTTGTATCTTCCTGGATTTTTGGAATGATGTATGCGAAAACTATGTAAGTAATTCCATCTTTCTTGTTTGTTACTTAAATTTTGATTTTTAAACCTTTTTATCTTTTGTTTCTCAATTTAAAACTGCCAAGTAGCAAATAACACGAAAAATACGCAATTACGAAATTTGAGACATTTTCCTTCTGGTATTTATTATTATAAAATTAAATTAAAAAATAAATAAACAGAACAATTTGAATCAACTGATTAAAGAAATTATTTATGTTAATTTTTGTAAATTTTAATTTTAATGTTGCATTTTGTAGAGAGAAAATAAATCCTCAAACAATTTGTTGCTTATATCTTTATTGTCTTGATTTTGAATAATTTATTACAAAGCATTTTGTTTAAAATTCTATATGATGCAGTTTTAAAGTCAGATCAATTTTTATTGTTTACTCTTCGTTGTCCCTCACGTCATCCTGTGCAAATCTAAATAAAATAGTCCAATTTTTGAGTTATACACCCCCCGACAAAAGAAACCGTACCAGTATGATAAATTCATAAAAAACAATTAATCTCTATTAGTTTCTAT
>JAUYWI010034787.1:0-18384 GCA_034780595.1 Parotoplana pacifica
CGTCTTTCTTACATTCATTTTCAAGCCTTTCTTCTCACTGTTTTTGGCGGCTTCATCCACAATTTTCTGGAGATCTTCTTCTGTTTCTGAAAGGAGGGCTGTGTCATCTGCATAACGCCGATTATTAGATATTGATTCCTCCTATTTTACATCCTGGTAAATGGTCAATATCATACTGATTATAATTGTGTTTCACCTAAAGTTAGGTAGTTACCAGTCATCTACATACATTGAAGAGTATATTATCGTCGCCTTTCTGCAAACATATTGTAAGTGATATATTTTCGAAAATTGAAATAATATTTAACTTTATTTTTTTACCCCTATCTCTCATCTTAATTTGAATATATTATATTCAGAAATGCATACTTAACTATTGTTCTTTGCTTATATTCTCCTATCAGGTAGTGTATCGTATTGTACATATAATAATATTGTTCATATAATAATATAGAAATTTAAATTTAAAACACAAATCACTTTTGCTTTCAATTTATCAAATTTTGCGCCTTTGGAGGTGGGAGCCCCCCACCCAATTTTAATACATTCCTACGGTCCTAAGTTAGCCTTTTTGAAGCTCTAACATAGACATTTATGAGTCGTAGTTGGTGTAATTAACGGCTAGGTGAGTTATGATTGATGGGCGGTGCTCTGAGAATATAATATAAGATTAGGATTATATTATTTTAATGGATTATTATGTCCCTACTTTAGAGTAGTAGATGAATGTTTATTTGTAAATAAAATATACGAATGTGATTGGTTGATAGAAAGACAAATTGGGATCAAAGAATTTGTGTATAACCTATTTATGGAATCTGTTAGAAGCATCATGTTCACTTTATATTTTGTTTTTATTGTCTCGTGTGCTGTGATAAATTGATTTTTGTTTCTTATTTATATTCATCTATCTGTTATGTAATGTACAAACAATACATACTTACTTACAACAAAAATAGTGGATGCATTTAGTATTAGTTTTAGGTATTCATGAAAAATCGGACAATTAATTCGACATCATCAGCTTGATTATTTTTTGTTAAATACAAAATTCAACAAAAACAATGGCTTTGGTGTGCCTTTATTATTGGACTATTATATTTGGATTCTGGAATATATTTGATGCTCAAGGTAAGATTTGCTTCTAGTGTCCTTTTAATTTAGGTACAATTTGAACACTATTTAACTTATTTTAAGTAGATACCTACTTATTTTATACAAATTTTCGTGACATTAAATGAATACCAATTATCGCCATATCTATGGCCAAAGTAAAAAAAAAGGTGGAGCATGGACAATTTCTGAAGCCTATCGAAGGTCACCTATTTTTTGGTGCTTTTATTATTCTTGACCCTTTAACTAATTTACTATTTATCTATGATAATTGATAATACAATTGTGTAGGTTGTAGATGATGTTTCTATGCATTGAGGCAACAAAATCAATGTAAAAATTGATTTTACTACAATACTAACTATTCTTATAAGAAACTATTCATAGAATCAGACATTAAATATCGTTGGTTAATGGAACGAAAATTGTGTCTCAATGTTTAAATAAAGAGGTATTTTGAATAATTATATAAGTATCCCATTAAAAATTTTTATTTTACAATCTTGGACTTATCTAAACAAAGTTATCTTATCGATTTTAGAAAATGGTATCTGGTGCCGTCCTTAGGCTTGGGTCCTTCTAATTCACAAGATAATATCTAATCCATTTTGAGGAGAGGGTGATGTCATTAATTTTCCACATTAGCTAAATAGTTCAAGTCAAAAACAACCTAGACCGTGATATAGGTTGGTACCTAACCTTTAAACAAAACCTCTTCCAAATTTTCTACGCACACTATCGACTGCTTGCCTACCTATGTCTCCAAAATACTCAATCGGGTAGCACGAAAGAGTGTGATAAGAAAGAAATCAATAATAGTGTTGCTTCAGATGTGCTCTTTTCTACTGTTTAGTTACAATGTTTAGCACATAGCAACATTTTATTTTATTTTTGCCCGCGGGTTGGAAGCATTTTATAGTATGGTTTTCAATCTAAGATATTTAGGTGCTGTAGTCATATTAAAATTATTAAAATTAAATGTGACATTGAAACTTAGGGCCATGTACTAGAACCTCTTTTAGTACCTATAGAATAGGTGTAATAAAATTTGTTTAAAAAGTCGTATACTTACCTACCGTTAATCGCAAACATTTAATTGGTCATATTGAAAAAGTGAGTCGTACGAAAAAAAATCTTAATATTGTATTTTGTAGTAAATCTGCATTAATTTTATAAATTACTTCTCTATATTACCTTCCACTCTTTATTCGAACGAAGTCATAGGGTAAATTGGGGTGAATTCGACATTCATACATGCTGCGATAGTACTTTATTATTTTTGACTGCTTCTCAGTCGTTTTAGGAACTATATATTCATTAGCAGTTACCTTTTTCACAGTATAATATTAAAGTGATTGTTTTTACGTTCTCATAGTGAACTCTTTAAAAAATAGCATCTTGGTTTAAGAATAATATTCAAATACATATTTGAAATAAGTCTACTATAATTAATTCAGAAGTACAGTCCAGCTTATTTGGGTTTAGTAAATTAATTCTAGAAATCTGGGTGGCCATGGATACTTGAATTTTAAAATAATTGCCCAAAAATATTTGTATAAGTATAATTAAATTTTGACAATTTTTTAAAATAAACTTGAATTTTGACCAATATAAGGAATCATATTTTTTAATTCCAATATTTTTTTTCAAGTTTACCTCCTAAAAGGTAAAATGTTTTGAAAATCAAAACTATTTTTGCAAAACTTTCCAAAACATCTGGGGAGGACCCCAGACAACGGTTTGGGGGCCTAATTTGAAAAAAAAATTAACATGCTCAATTATTTTCTGAAAAAACATGGCCACCCTGAATTATTTACAAATATGATATTTAACAGTGGAATAAACGTTTTATTGTTGCTAAAATTTCATTGTACTGAAAATTTCAATTTGCTTTTTGTCATATATGTATAGTGGGGTGAGTTCGATACCAAGTCAAACATAAATTTAAAGAAATTTACTTGGTTAGTGATATATTAATCAAAATGTGGGTTATTCTTCTTTGTAAGATATTATGAAGATGCCTAGGAAGCATCTTAGAATCAGAAAAATGAAGTGATTACTGAAAACCCTTCTCTCCTAAAGTCTACATTTAAAAATATCAAACTTAGTCCAAACCCAATTTACAAAAGTTTCAGTAATTCTGAGTTTTTAGGAGAGAAACGGCATAAATAAAGTCCGCAAGATGAAATTCCTAGAAAAAATGGCTGTTGCAAAGGAGACAGCAATTTCAGATGGTTGTTGATGTGTGTGCAATTTAAGTTGGAGCAGTTAACTAGCCATATAAAAAAAAGAAAGCTAGTATCATAAATTCCACTACAGTTTTAAGTGTTTTCTAGGTTTTTATACAATTTGAAAAATAGACCCAAAAACACCACAGGATTCAATACCCGTTTTGCTATAACGATTGCACACCAGAATCGCTTACAGAGTTTAAGACTGTGCTGCCTACATAGAACTGTAAAATAATTCTGTTTATATCTCTATGGCGGCTGCCTCATTTTGCTTTTTTGTTAAATTTTTACTAATTGGTTAAAACCCAGCGTTTAAATTAAAGTGCGTACTTAACGAAAAGGCTATTTATGACGGAGCTCCTAATCAACTATTTCAGAAAATTTTTCTTCTTTATCTAGTTTTTATGGCCGGCACAACTATTTAAAAATGTTTGAGCTGGCAGCCAGTATTACTCACAATCATTCAATAGTTGATTTTGAGCTATTGGTCTTTAGATATTAAAAAAAACATGGAATAATAAATGTAAAATTTCATTGCCTTTGAAGTATGCAGTTGTTATTACTGTTGCGTCCTGATTTCATTTTTCAAATGTAGTCTTTCCATTAATACCTAAATTTCCATTTATACAATTTGGTCTACTACAAAATCAAATTGATCCATTGATTACTTTTATTTTATAAAAACTAGTCCGATGCCTAGCGATTAAACCTACTGTTCAAGGCTACTTACTGGGACTGGTTTACCACAAAAATCCTATCCACTGGGATATGGTAGCGTAGTAGGCATTGTTCGTTTTATTTAACCTAATGAGGCTTCTAGCTTAGTACCTAGGTAGTTGATAAACTACTGGAACTATCACGTTCTGCCTTGAAAGAATAAAGAATAAATAAGTAGAAATCGAATTGAATTGTACTATAAATCTTGAGAAAATAGTAGATAAATCAAATATTTGTTGCTTTTTACCGACCGCCAGGTGTAGGTAGTCAGTTGTTTCTTTATAGTATACTATAAAGAAACAACTGACTAAATTATCAACTTATGAGGTAAATTCTATATTGCATATTGAAACATGCTAAGTAGAGATATGTTTTAGTACTGCATCATGTTTTGGTGTACCAAAAATTTAGATATTATTTCGAAAATGAAGAAATTTTAGAGTCGTCATCTCATTTTTTTACAAAATACTAACATCTAACAATTTTATCTGAAGTACTTTTTAAAAATAAAATACCAAGTTAATTGCTAAGAGTTGATTGTATAAATTAATTCTGATGTCTCCAATATAAGGAAGGACCTATAGGTAAGAAAGTTGACAGTTTATTTTAATCTGCTTAGTAAAATAAAATATTAGTACTAAGTCAATGCCAAAAAAACGTATTACCTAATTGTACAGATAGGTACTAAAAATAAATATCTATGAGAGGTTATTATATGATTTTAGTATGTACTGGAGCTATTTTGGTATGTTACATGTAATAGTCACTGTTAAATTCTTCAGTCTTATTGCAAATTTGATTTCAAATATGTAGCAAGAAATATCTGTTTATATCATTTCAGAATACATATACTAAGAATGTGTTAATAGCAGAAGTATCTTAATTATTTTGTCTATAACTATTACTTTAAGAAATCAAAATTTTCATGTACACTATATTATTCACATTCACGTACATTGTTTTGTAGCTTGCGATTTTATTCACAAGGAGGCTACCTTCGCGTTATAGAGTTTCACGAAAGCTCTGATAATTGTGTGTTATAATTCCTAATCATTTATTGATTTTTGTGTATTTCTACTGGATTCGTTAACATGATAGAGTTTGAGAATTCCCTTAATTTTAGTACTATAAGCTGTTAGCGCTAAAATCAGTGGTGAAACTAAAAAGATCTTACGTGTAAAAATCTTTGTGTTAAAAGCGTTTCGAAGCGCTGGCCCCTGCTTATTGATTTTAATACGAATGTATGCATAGAGAAACATGATTCTTGAGTAGAAATCGTCGCATATGTATTCACTTTATTTCGTTCAACAGAGTGTTTTTAATAGTTATATAAAATGTTTCTTTATTATGCTATTAAATGTTTATAATCCTTGTAACTTTTGCAACATGTTAGTTGGTTAAGCATGAATATAGATATTCATGGATTAAAGTGCCTGTTTATTATCTAACCTAAATAAACAAATGTTTGTCGATTAGCTAAATTCATAATTTTGGGTGTCTTGTCCATTTTGGCCATAGATTACATTACCATCCATAGATACATTACCTAATAAAGTATATACTTACTAAAAAATGAAATAAGCTGTCTGTCTAGAGACACAAAATATTTGAAAAGAACCTATTTTGGTGGGTAAATTCCGTTATACTCTTTGTAGGACACTTATTTTATTATGTACAAATATTTGTGTAGTAGTATAGAAATAAAAATGTGCATACATATTTACATTCGTCAAGATATTTTTAAAGAAATCATTTTATTGAAGCGAATTTTACTTATAAATAAGTATGTCTAAATTTCTACTTAGGCCTCCTGGAAATAATTCTAGTGAATAATCTAAATGCAATAGATGTATCAAAAAATATTCAAGGTGACATTAACAATTGGCTGAACTTTTCTATTGATTAATTATATTGAGATACAAATCAGGTTTAACAAGTACATAGTCATGATGTACTCTTTTATAGTAATGTGCTTTTTATGGTTGTTGCTTCCGCATCGTTGTAACAAATCTATTATGCCGGTCACTATGATAAAATACTTAGTCTTTTTAAACCACTCATTCTGTATAGTTTTCATTACGCTGTTGACACATTTTAGTATTTATTTCTAAATAATAAAGAGAAGCGGTTACTAAAGTATTTCACCTTTAATATTTGCAAATTGCTAGTGGTATTTAAATTAAATTACTTGTGTTTGTAAATTTAATTAATTAAGTTGTGTAAGTATAACATTAATAGTATGAATTTTGATGACATTTGCTATGTATTTATAGGAGTAACTTTAAATATAGAATACCTATTAACTTTTCAATAACTAATAATAAATACTGAAAATAAAGGTTGACCTTTTCGAATGTTATTCTACTACTAACTTTATTGGGTGTTTCTTCCTTAAATAATTGCGTAGATGTTTTACTTTTATAGCTATAATATTGAGGTAATCGTAAATGCAAATGGATGACATGGTATATAGATTGTTAGATTCTACATGTTGATAGCCTCATGTGGAATGTAAGTTATTTGTACCTAGTCATTATGAGCTCAGAATTTGTTTATTGTAGGACATCGATGAAGTCACGAAGTTGTTATAATTATAATTGTGCTTACATTAACAACTTGATTTAACCTTACGTAACTGGGTTAGATCTTTACAATTAGTGACATGAAATTGATGTTATGTCTATACGTATAATATAACTTCATTTAGCACTTATTATTTTTGTACCATATCAACAAGTATGAAATTTAAAATATTATTTTTATCAATTTCATTAGTTTTTTGATTGTCTACTAGGTAGGTGTCTTGTAATTGGTCATTTACAGTCCTGTAGAGTAATATTAACAAGCTATAGACTACTTTTAAAGATAAAATACACTATTGATATTTCATGCTACCTATATAGGTACATGTTATTCATGAGCATTTTCGTTTTTTTTTTCAAATGACCCTAGATGAGATTATTTATATTTTCGTGCATTAGTCATCTTCTTTTATAAGGCATTTCTATATAGAAATAGTTTTAGAAGTCACCAAAATCTACCTGCTGCTAATGTTGTTGTTGTTGATAGTTATAAATTTATCATATACATATATTGTATGTATAACAAGGCATTTTGGGGTTACCAATATTGGCAAATGAATTTATCGAAAGTGGCATAAACATTCACATTTATCTACATGTTATTGAAGTGACATTCGGACAAAACTGTCGGAGCGGGTGATATTTAAGTCTAGAATGTCATCCAAAACAGTTATTTCCACTACCTATAAATTATGCGTCTTATTAGAGGAAGAAATGCCTACCTGTTTTAGATGATGCGTACTTAGCATAAGGGTTATTCTCTGAACTTTAATGTAAATAGTATAATTGATTAGCTATTAATAAGTTGAAATTATTGGCATTCTCACTATTTATATTGCTGCAGAACTGCTATTAGTCATCTAATAAGCTTTGTCACAATATGTATGATTGATTGTTGAGTCGGGATAGAATCAACAGTAATTATTATTTTGATAAATGGGGGAGTTAAGTGTCAATAATAATAATAATTTTTAAATTAAAGTATTTGACAACTCTTTGCAGTTACTTACCTACGCTATGGTATTAATTAAATTACTTTATTTACTTTGTACTTTTAGCCAAAGCAACTTACCGTAGCTGTTCTCCAGAAAGTTTATTCCATGAAAATGATCTTAAAAATGCTGCCTTTACTGCAAGTAGTGTACTGGATAACAAAGAAAACTACAAGCCATACAGAGCAAGGTTAGTGTGATTATGTTTTAAACTGCATATATGTATGGAATCCTTAGTTTCAAACAAGTCAATTCTTTTTAAATTAGTGGTATTTTTTAAAATACGAAAATGAATCCTTATAGGAGCCGGTACCCAGTTTTGTTATTAGAATATGAATTTCAAAATGAATAATAAAATAGTAATAAATATAATATGAATACTTGTACGAGTATATAATCAGATTGTTATATGAACTAAAACAATTTTTTCGATTGTACATAGTTGTGTATTTGAATGAATTTAGTGTTTATTGCTGAAATACATTTACTATGAATTGATAACATCAATACAAATTGCATTTATAGCTTTATAACATTTTAAGGTGACAATTACTGATTGACGAAAGCAAATGTATAAACACGTTACAATTTTAGCTATATAAATAACATTAGCCTTACTTTTATTAGTATAGGTTAGTACTTACATTTTATATTTCAATTTGAGTTATGTATAATTAAAATGTTTACATTAATTTTTTTTTTATTTTCCATGACCCATTTTGTAATTCATTCAAATGTTTAGTTCATTATATCAAAAGACAAACAATTTCTTTATCAGTATGATTGGCCAAAAAGGCCCTAATGACGCTTAGCTCTCACAAAACAACTTCCAAACATTCTTGAAATAAGTGAAAGTAAATGTGATTAGCAATATGGTATTTAGATTGGTATGGCTCTGACTAGACATTATGAAGTAACAGTACACGAATAAAATTATTTTAAAGATTTTAGAGCTAACAAAGTCGAAAATATATACATAGATCGTTAAATCATTATGATTAATATACTCGCCTTTGTTAGCTTTAAAATCTTGAAAATTTAATTTGTGTTCTAACGTAACTAGTTATTTTATAATATTTACTTAGCGTCATACCTACCTAAATACCATAGCTAACCATATTTAAGTTCACCTATTTCAAGAATGTTTGGAATTTGTTTTGGGAGAGCTAACCATCATTAGGGCCTTTTTGGCCAAGTTTCATTTTATAGTTTCTAGGCGGTTGCTAGGGTGTATTAACAAAACTAAAACGGATTTTTATAGTCCCCTGGACATTTAATACATGTGCCAAATTTGATCCAAATTGGTTGAAGTTTGGGGACCTTTGTGGTGCTGAAAGAAAGAAGAAACAATTTTAGAAAGTGGCTAATTTTAAGAATTATTACTGGAAAACTACTTTGAAAGTTGCACACGTTGTTGACCGAAATTGGAAATTTGAAATGTACGAGCTTTAGATGTCCTAAGTTTAGCCCATTTTCAGAGGTCCTATAATGCTCTAGCACGGGTAGCTAACTCATAGAGCTAACAACCTATTGCCATAGGCATGGATATAAATCTTCAGTTATTCAATATTTTTGCTCACTACAACGTATGTATATTGATTTTAATTAAGTACCAAATAAATAGAATAATATATTAGATATTTTACCTTAAAAAATAAATTTGAAAGAGGTATAAGAATTTTAAAATTATTTAGTTTGTAAAAATTTAATCTAATAAAACTATATACCTTGAATGAATAAAAGAAAATCAATATTACTTTAAATTGTGCATGTTAAGGAAATTGGTATACATATAAAAATTATTATCGATAGTCTCGTCATAAGATGCGACTATAGAGATTTACCTAGACGTTTACTTTCTATGGATGCGACGGTGCCGGTCATTAACCAATTTTATTGTAAACTTTCAGCGACTCCTGAATTTTGTTTGCTGTGTCTGTTTGTCTCAGTTTAATAACGTTGCGGTGATTTTTTGTAATCCAAATCAAATAATGTATTACTAAAGCCAGTACTATATTACTCTCTGCTAATATAAACTAATTCTTAAACGACCCCTTCTTCTAAAGTCGGTGGTTAAAAATACTTCCCCATATATCTATGTATTCCTCAATTTGTGTAAGTACTAATTACTAGCATGGAGTTAAATTTTCCAGTTTATTATTAGTGTCATTTGGCTTACATGTACAGTTCTGTGGTTATAATTCCAGTTTGTGGCTTTGTTATGCCCGATTTTAATATAATAAGATGTGTCCGTGGGAGTTCTGTTTAACAAATAGAAAACACCTTTTAAGTATTTTATGGTTTACTGTTAGTAGGCTTTTCTTAGTCACCTCCCTACTCATCTCAGTTGAGCAGTGCACAAGGAAATTATCGATAATAGAATTTAGAATGCTTTGGTTAATGTTTTTAGAATGTTACAATGGTACCATTACAATATATCCCTACTGTCATTGAACAAAATAGAATTAAAATTCAGTATTTGGACGGTCTTAAGTAATCAGATACGTAGGACAGTCATACAAAAAATAGTTACGTATAATAAATTATGTATGGTAGAGGTGGGGGCGCTGATGTTTATAATGATAAATAGTGAAATTAAGTTATATAATATTCTTTAAACCTTTTTTATGTTTGTGATTAAATGTAATTGATTAAAGAGGATTTCAATTTGTCAGTTTTCATTTATTCGATTAATTACACGTAGTGTACATGAAAATATTAGTTGTATGATAAACACATTAATTACCTAATAACTGATTTTGGCATTCTTTAGCGGTCGAAATATCGAATTTTCTGTTGTCGTTGTCTGGTGATAAATCTTTAACATATTACTGGTATATAATATGTTCTGAATGTCACCAGGTAGTTAAATAAAAATGAATAGAATAGTTGATTTGAAGGTCTTGGTATATGTCAAATAATTATTTAGTTTTGCTTAAATTCATTCAATTTTTGGCAAAATGAAAGCATTTGTTATATTCTGATATAATGTTATTGTTATCATAAACATACAGTTTCATAATGATAACAAGATTGTCTTTGAATTTTTCTATTTTCTATTTTAAGACACTAAACTACAAGAAGGAGTTTGTTATCGAGGTAGTAAATTACACATCAAAATGTTTAAGTGTTGTTTAGATTTATTTACTTATTTCAATTCTAATTTATTGACAAAATAATATAATCTCCAATTGGTAGTACACATTTCGTAATTATTGAGAATGCAGAAATAGAGGTAAATCTTCAGTGAATCATGAACAAAATATAATTTACATTCTAAACATGTATTTAATTGTATAATTAACTCATTTGAATAATTGATTTATGCGTTACTTCTTTTTTCATACACAATCTGGGAATTGCTACAAAAAGCTACCATGTCTCCATACGCTGGCACAAAACAACAGCTGCCTTTACTTCTTAGTGGGAATAGGAGATAAATTGGTATTGACTTCCAAATTAATTTATCTTGTTAATCGATTTTAATGATGCGTACCGCTTCTACATTCACTGGAACCACTAAAACCTAGACTGATATTGAAGCCGTAGTAAAACAATAGAAAACATATTTTTTCTTGGCGTCAGTTTTTTTGTTGTTATCTTTTTAATCATTTTACGTTATTTTAAAATTAACTAATGCATCAGTTTTATTTAGAAGCATTTTGTTGGGTCTTAACAAATTAATTGTAGTCTTCCAAGTAGGTAGGTATATTGGTAGGTACTTATAAAGAAGACTATAAGCATTATTGTACTGTACTAAAATTTTGGTTCCAATATATGCAAAATACTCTTAATAGATGTGTTATATCAACAAATATCTATCCACTATCAGAATAGCTCATTAAAGATATGTTTTGATTTTTTAATAATATAATTAACCATATCAGGATCTCCCTGACAAGTGTATTTATATACAACCTATAGGTATTTCACATTTTTATTGATTTTTGTTAGTTTTGCTATATTTTTATGACACTATATCAACCCCAAAAGAACCTCACCAGGAATAATTTCTCTTATTTTGTTATTTGAGTCAACATATATTTTTTGTTTTCTTATAGTGAGCCTGCAATCCTAAAACTATCAATTGTGAAGTAATTATTTGTTTTAATTTTTTGTCAGGATGAACGACTTGTTGAATCAAGTTGAAAATGAAGACTACTCTAAAAAAGAAATGGGTTGGTGTGCTCAGGATTTGCAAAATCAATGGCTTCAAGTGGAATTTGGTAGCCTCAAATTACTGACACAACTGCTCATGTTAGGTGTATTTATTAATGTAAGTTAGGATGCATTTAACAAAAATCTTTGATAACTTCCAACGGTTTGTAGCAAATATTTTTCTAAGTGATTAATTTAATTTCTATGAAAGCGCAAATATTGCTTGAACGAAAAGTTGTAATTTACCAAGAAAACTAATAATAGTCCGAGAGCCAAAACGCTTTTTTACTCATTATGTTTAATGGTTTTATTTAATGGTATAATTAATTAAATTGACTGCAAGCTGAGAAAGGTAAGTCTTAAGTTGCACAAGTTATGGTCACTCAAAGAGTTCTCTCAACTGTTTTTCCAATGCTGAAAAATATTGGTCAAAAAATGTTAGACAAGACATTTAGTGTGCCGAAAACAAACATCAGTCTAGATAGCGTTCATTATTTTTAATCAGGTTTTTGATCTTTTTGTTATTGTTGAGTTGAATTTATTTAATAATTTAATACTTTCATGTGAAAACCAGTAGCTATTTGATCATTCCTAGTAAATTATATTTTACTTCAGTCCAAACTTGTCGTCCAATGTGTTTTTAGTTTTTCCAAAAATTCTTAAGTCATATAACTTGAGTCATTTGGATAGCATGTTTGTTTGGATATACTTGGGCACATAATGTCGGTAACACAAATTATTATTTTTGGTGGTTCAATTTTGTTTGGGTGCAAATGCAAAATATTGTTTAAATACTGTGTAGGTACCTACATATTTCTCAATTGTTTCAATTCGTAGTAGGCAAGTGAAGTTAAGTGATTGACATATAGATCATTTTAAACAAGAGACTGGTTCAGTCTACTTTGTTTATTGACGTATGCATATCTCTCTGTTTTTAAATAAACCTTTACACTCAAATATTTCCAGTTCTACATCACGGAATTATTGTCTCTATTTTATTTTATTGCAGTTTAGATAGTAAAATTGCGTTCTATAGCTCTTATTTGTAAGTATTGTATAAATAGAAATCATCCTGTTTTGAGATGTCTTGTGTATCGGTTAACATGTCTATTCACATGTGCATTATAGAACATAATTGCGTATCTTTATATTTTTAACGCAGTCTACAAGCTGTTAGCAGTTTTTGATTTTTTTAGTGATCACAAATAAAACCTTTACAGATTCATATAGATTTAACATGGATATTAATTTTGTCGTTTCTCGTGATAGGGATACTGGGGGCATGTTGCCGTTTGCTTATATGAATAGAGTGAAAGCTCTAAAAACTTTCCATCCTACGACTGGCAGCAAACGAAAATCATGATCACAATATATTTGATGTGTGCTGAATTATTCATCAGTAAAATGTCATCAAGCTGTGGACACTGACTATAAATTTATGTGATTGGTGAATGTGATTTTTTAAAATGACCGTGTATAAACCAGTATTGTATTTTACATTTTAATGGTGGAATAAAAACCTACATAATTTGCTTGAATTAACATCATTTTTGTTGCAGAATATATTTTATTATCTGTAATAAAACGACAGGTCTGTAAAATATATAACATTATTTAAATAGATACTAGTGTATGTTTATGGTGCCGTCCTAACTTATACAACCGTATATCGGAATTGTTAGCAAGCAGTAGCACCTACTGTAATCTTTTACAGAATAAAAAAATCAATAATGTTGGTCACTTAATCAAACTGGTAGATGTATTGTAATTGAATAATGTGTATTAAAAAGTAATGGAGATATACTTTTTAAAATGTGACTTCTTTTTAATATTACTTTTGCCAGTCCAGTCCAATGATTAATTAATTTAATTTAATAACTAAACTACAGGCATGGTTCCAATTTATTTTCTGCCATGATGGAGAGATTGTGAATGATAATAATAATTATTATCATAAACTTTTTGCTCATATTAGTATAAGTCAGCATATTATGCGAATTTATTGTGTAAATCATTTTGTTGACAATGATTGGTGTAGGTATGACATTATTTCTTACATGATATTTTGTGGAACAATATATTTCACTAACACCAATCAATAACCCGACAGGGCTATTATGTATGAATTGGGGTTTCTTTAGGCTGAAAAAAAAAGCTTCTGAAGCTCATAGCTTGAAAACTGCTCAACAAATTTTAACGCGGTTTAATGTACAGAAAGGGTTTTTTTGAAAGCGTACTAAGTCTCGCACCATATTTCTTGAAATTGTTATGCATTTTAACTATTTTACATTTTTCATTTCTAATCGGATTGTCTTATGGATTTTTTTATTTTCGGATTTTGGATATACTAGATGGCACTTTCAATCACCAAGTTTGACTGACCATCTTATCATGCTTCAGCTTGGGTGTAGAACAAGATGCACATGATTACATAGTTTTGATTTGATCTTGAAGCCATAAATATATATTTTACATATCTTTTGGTTAGATTACATTCATTACTATGATATTAGTACTGTCAAAGGCTTGACAAATATTATTTTTTATTTCGTATTTTGAATGTTTGCTGCAGTAAAAGTTTTATTCTACATACTGTTGTAGGGTAAGAGGATATTATCAGAATAGCAAGATTAAATCAAATTAAACATGTTTAGGAGGAACTAGAGATATCTTTTTATAATTTTGAGTTTTATAGTTTTCATTCAAAATACAAAACTTCTGATTATTCCAGAAGACCAGGACGTTGAACATCAGAGAGAGAATATCTTTATAGGTTTCAGAAAGACATTGAAAAGAACTTTATTTTCATGCCTGTTGCTCTGGTGATGCTGGAACTTATCCATCAGGTAAGTAGATTTTTTAGTGATGCAATTTGGGGTGACAGATTTATACATTTCAAGCTTGAGTAGTTGGACAATATTTGGAATTTTGTTTTTTGCATAAAATTATTAACATTAGATAGACATTAAATAGACGTTTAACTGCATTCTTTTGGTATTTTTCTAATTTGGCAATTTGGTTTTTCTTTAGATGTGCAATGAAGAGGATGTTGTATGATAAGTTACTATTGATGAAAGCATTGTAAAATCAATTTCTTGCATTTGAAATTTAATTTGTTTCTGATTCTGAAGAAACTATTTGTCCATTTATTGATTTTCATGGCTGTTTTTTTCAATTTGAGTGTTAAACTTCAAGTCTTCATCAATATGGTATCCTAAAAGTTTCAGTGTGTGCACTCTTTAAATTTTTTTAATCCTTTATAAGAAGATTTTTGTTTTGAGCTTTAGTCTTGGATGGAGAAAAGCTTATATTTTGTTTTTGCACTACATATTAATATAGAACTGATTTTCATAGAGCATTTGAAATATATTTTCCAGTAAAAATTGACATTTAGTTATGAGGTCTTCTTTAGACTCTGCTTCTACTATTAATGAAGTATTATCTGCAAATAAAACTGATTTATTGAAAGATTCAGCAAGAAAATTAATGATAATAATAAAAGTCCATTTAGAGAGTTGTGGTACTCCAGTGTTACATGTGAGGTAGGATGATTGATGTTGGTTAATGGTAGTGGAACATCTTTGATTATACGTACATATGATTCAATCAGCATGAGATCTGATTCCCTAATTCCTTAAGAGAGCAGAATATTCTTTAGTAAATGGTGATCAACTGTGTCAAATGCTTTCTAAGGATCCAATGTAACGAGAGCACAATATTTTTTGTTGATTAGATTTTCATGTATAGTGTTGATTAATTGGAAAAAATATTTTTTGTATTCTGATCTTTTTTAAAACTATATTGATTTTTGTGAATTATACCATTATTCTTTACAAATTTGGATATCTTTTGTTTTTCAAAAATATTACTTATCTAATTAATAAGGGTAGGTAGTGCCTATGTTCAGTTGGCATTATATTACCAGTTTTGATTTTAGATAAATATTAAATCAAAATTATATAACTGCTCGGGGAAATAACATGTTAAATGACTTTCTTTAGAATTACTCAGAACTTTGAATTATTTATGGGCTTAGTATAAAAACAATAGCATTAGGCACAAATTTACATTAACATTTTGAGTTTGTTTTAATAAATTTGCGTATGGTGTCGCTAAAAAGTAGTATATAATTTTAAGCTACAAAAATTAAACAAACTCAAAAAGTAAATGTAAATTTGTTTCTTTTGTTACCATTTTATACAATAAATTATACTATTTATTTTTTAGAAGCTACAAATTAAAATAATAATTATGTAGATAGATTTTGTAATTGATATCTGTTTATCAACTTCTGCTTTCATTTTAATCTAATTCTATATTATTTTACAGATTTATGAAATTTGTTCTCAGTTTTATAGTAATTATTTTTTACTTAAAATATTAGGTAATCGTGTTCTTATACAATTTTATTTTTTTCAAACGTGTAGATAGATTTTGTAATTGATATCTGTTTATCAACCCGTGCTTTCATTTGATTCTAATTGTATAAATTATAGATTTATGATGTGTTTTGTTATCTATTTTGTGCATTTAGTAACCATAATTTTTTATCAAATTTGTTTTCAGTTTTATAGTAATTATTTTTTTAATGAAAAAATAATCGTGTTCTTTTGTATCAAATTTTATACATTTTTATATGAAATATTTATTTTTCAAAGGTTTAACATTTAAATAGTTATGATTGTATATTCTAAAAATACATTAAATTTTTGCATACTACTTTACCTTAGGTGTCGCATAAAATTTTATACAGTTTTAAAGGAAATATTTATTTTTCAAAGGTTTAAAATTCAAATATTTATGTATATTCTAAAACTACTTTTGGCTCACGTTCAGGACGAGCGATTTAAAGCTTCAAAAACTCGACAATGTTCCAGAATTTTTTTGCATCATGACAATGCCTCCTCCCTCAAAGCAGTTCAAACAACCAGCTATTTAGAACAGAGAATAGTTTAGTTGCTTCCCTATCCACCCTACTCAACCGACCTTGCTCCTTCAGACTGCTGGCTTTCCTCAAATATCAGCTCTGGAAGACTTGTTTCTCGTATCCAAGACCTATCTCTGGCGGTGAATTCAGAGTTGAGAACAATACTTACATAGTTAGTCGAATGTTGAATGCTTTCAGAAATAGAAAATGCGTAGCGATTATGCATACACTCAGAAGGGAAGTACTTTGAGGGAAAGTAAATGTTTTATTTGCAATATATACATATTTCTATTTTGAAATAAATTATTTGGTTGCGAAACGTTTTGATCACCCCGCGTAGCAGAACTAACTTTTCTATCACCAGTAGCAAATGTATTAAAAATGGGCATTCTTACTATTTTCTTAACTGCTCTGTTTTAATTCCAAAGATATTTAAAGGGGGAGAAGATAACATAGGTACTAAACTGTTTTAGGTGTAATAACTTCAAACAAACTGCCAACATTTATTAGATCAAAGTGATGTGATTGGTTCATTTCATTTATTTAAAAAATTAAAAATTTGCGACAAAGAATCTCACACGTTGAAATTGACATACCAATGTTACATATGTTACTAATTTAAAAAAATTATGATTATTAATTAGTGTTTTTATTTAGAATTAAAAGAATGTCGTAAAGAAATTTTATAAACTCACTGCCGATTGTTTTTTTAACAAAGCCTATACTTAGTATATAGTAGAAAATAGTTAACAATAAAGAAGGTTAGATTTTACATAAAAATATTTAACCAGTCTATCACATCACTACTACAGGATTGGAAGAAAGAAACCGTTGATACTCCTAAAAATGTCCCATAGAGCTTAAGGACTCTTCATGAAGAAAAGACATCCCACCACGATGCTGCCTTCTCCACCTTGTAATCGTGATTGATGCGTCCTTCATCATGAAACTGGCAGTGTTAACGACCTCCCGAGGTCAGGTTGCCCAAGAATTTCAACAGAGTGACAGGACAGAATTCTTCTGCGAATGTCAACACAAGAGCAGTCGTGACCTTGCACAATAATGAGCTTAACAATGCGATCTAGCCACAACTTCTCAGACACTACTGTTACATTACACCTAAAAAAACACTCCTAACAGCTCACCAATCGCCTTCGCTGGGCTAAAGAACATCATTGATTAACTGAGCAATGGAATGACGTTCTGTTTAGTGACGAAACACCCCTGCATCTTGTGCAAACTATGTAAAAACGCTATTTTCGTATAACTAAACTTGTTATTTGTTTATATGTGTACGGTTTCTTTTTTCCAGGCCTGTAGATGCACTTGCCGCCATCATACCGTTTGAGCAATCAACTGACTGTTGGCATTCTATATTACTGGGTAAGAATTTAAGTAAACTACTGTACCCTTAATTAAACATCTTTGTTTAATTTAGTGTCTGTCCGATTGTTAATATTAATTTTAGCTCTAAATCAAAATTTGAATTTTTCATTTTTATGCTTGGTAAGGTTTATTGTTTCGTAAACGTTAGCGTTTACTAGGACTAATTTTTACGGTTTTTACTTAACAATTTTAAACATTTGTTTAGAGTCAATTATATTAATCATCATCATCATCATCAGTGCCGTCTCCTGTAGCGGTTGGCTGACATGATCCGCAAC
>JAUYWI010034898.1:0-18384 GCA_034780595.1 Parotoplana pacifica
AGAAGCACCGCCAATGCAGCACCAGGTTCGAAGGCATGCAAGTTCGGTTGCCAATTCTGCCGCTGCGAGACCAATTGGTCGACAGGATCTTGGAAGAGCTAGCAATCAAGAACGTGGAGGTAAGTTGCATCAAATGCTGTTACAGTAGTTTGGTGATTCTTATGATGTGTCTTACTTAGTTACTGTTGTAATGTTTCTTAATCCAAATTTGATTCAGCTTCTAAATCCATACAATATCGAGGTTTGTTTATGAAAACTAAAATAGTTGCTTCTCTCTTCTTTGATTTCATATGTTTAGTTTCTGCAAGTATAACATAAAACAGGAATATTTCATTATGCAAATTAGATGATCTTGAAAAGGTAAAAAGTAACTACATTCTATTTATTTATAAATAAACCTATCATTGGTTCTGTAGAGTTTATTGTATTGATTTACAAAGTAAAAACTTTGTAGATTTTTTTAACTGACTAGGTTTGCAGTGATAAAGAAAAGTGATCCCAGATTATTAACTAACTGTTTGATAGAGTGATGAAAAATCAATAGAAGTATTCACAAATGAGCTATTTAATTCTTTATAAGGAATAACTGAATTATTTGATATTGTGCGGTTACACTAGTTTGGTGATTCTTATTGATGTGTTTTACTTAGTTACTGTTGTAATGTTTCTTAATCCGAATGTGATTCAGTTTCTAAAATACAATACAATGTCTGTGTTATATTATTTTTAAGCTGTTTTGTAACATTTTAGGTTGGAACATAACAAAAAATCAATACTTTAGAACAGAAAATCGAGAGAACAATTTGTAAACATTTCTATTAGAGTATAGGTTTTATATTTATGTTTGTTAACAAGTGTTAAAACGTCATTGATTTAACAGATTACATTTTTGTCAACATCAAAAGTTACACTATTATGTGGAAATTTGTCTTCATATATTTATTCCAGGGACATACTGTCAATGTTCCATATGTTATTATATAGGGTTTTAGTTTAGTCATTTAATTATTTTGTCTAATAGTTAATATTTTTGTAAACCTTAACCACATTGTCGGTAATTTAGAGTTTAAAGCAAATGTGAAGTGTTAATATATGTTCTATTATTTTCTATTTTGTTATCTGAATTTTATTTTTAAAATATATGGAAAGTTGTACTTACGGGATCATTTTAATACTTTTATATTGTGACCAAAATAATCAATTATTTTTAAACATATTTCTTAACATTTACTTACTAATTTTATTTTTACTTTACATAGTCAATTTTATTATTATTGCAATATTTACTTTCTAAATCATGGGGATTTTGTTTTGTGTGCTTTTTAATTTAAATAGGGGTTCTTAATTGATATTTTCTTTCAGTTTCTTGGTATGGCTATTGAATTAATCAGAACAAATATAATGTGTTTAGTGATCTTATAATTATTAAGTTTTGATCGATAGGCAACTAGCTAATACTCTTGTGATTACTTTTTTGAAATAGATAGTTTTTTTGTAGGTGTGTAGCCAAATAACTTTCCTCTATACCTGGGTTTCTTCTGCATACCTGACATGTATATGTGTGGGACATACAGGTGTATTATATAATTATTTAGGAGTTGGAGATGTATGTATAGCTATGTGTACAAAATAAACAAGATATTTCCTAGTTTGTGTGGTTAATTTATGTGCATATTAAATGTTAAATAGCTTTTCCAGTGAGGCTCTACATGTACGCACACTATTGGAGGATACATTACTGCATCAATGGTTGAAATAAGAACTGATTCATAGACTGTAAAGCTAAAGGGAAAGAAGATTCAGTAGTTATTTTACTAGGCACCACTAAATATCTAAAATTTGCTAGTTTATATTTTAATTTTTTACTGTTTTTACAGTTATTTAAAAATTAATAGAAATATAGAAGTTATTCTTAATTATTGAACAAAACAGATTTTATTACTTGTGCATATTTTATAAACAATATTTAAATTTTACAATAAGAAACTAATAATAGCAGTATGGTGTGTTTCTGTGTTCAGATTGGTGTTATATGTTTAAATTACCAAGACTAGGTGCTTCACTTTTGTGTTTCGAACACTTTGTTGTAATCAGGGTTGAATGTAGAACATTTTCCTTAGTTGGCTCCACTGGTAGTTACATTAAGTTTCTAGTTCCATGTTATTATTTGCTAAATGCCTAGTTTGAATAATAGTATTGATCTCATTGGAATTCTCTTTACATTTTCACTATTGAACTCCCTCGTTTGTCGAACGGTTCTCTCTATCTGTTTTGGCGCGTGAGTGTTTGAGAGTTTCTTCGGCTATCACTCATGCATCAATCTGTTGAAATCATTATTCCTTAATTACCAAATTGAGTTTATTAACTTTTTGTTAAGTGATGTTCTATTTGTTTTTAAATCGAGTAAAATGTCAGGGTGTGTATCTCTTTAGGAAATTATTATTACTGGTTGTTCTTAGAGAAGTTGTTTGTAAAACGTACATTTTGTTTTTATTTACTTTTTGTACCTAAGTGTTATGTACAAACTGCCCTATCTACTACGTTTAAAAGAAACATTATTTTTTGAAAAAAACGAGAAGTTTACGAACATTTATTAATAATAATTTATGACTGATAATTTTTATTTCATAATGATAGTATTCATTGGTAAAATGCAATCTACAACTGAATATGCAAACTTTCTAATGATAGTTCTTTTGCTACCTATGTACTTATTACACAAAGCGCTGACTGGTGCCTAAGTTGACCAGGCTTGTACTGGTGGAATTTGAAATAAATCAATATTGTGCATTCTATACAAACCATGGCATGGCTGGCATATATTTAGCTAATGATACAAACAGATGTATTTTTTATTATTTTGAAACTATTTTAATAACTTCCGTCTTTGTGACTGTGTACCATTTTCTAGGACATTGATAGATAAACACGTATCTTAGTTTTAGTTGAACAATATGGGATGTCTACAGATTGAAATACAATTTATTTTTAAATTGTATTGTACTTACTTACCTATCTATATTTTCAAGTAGGTACTGTACAAGATAAGATATAAATGGATGTAGGAAGCTTTCTAAGATTATAATACGCATAGAGTATTTGAACTAATAGGTACCACATTTTGTAATTAATTACTTTAATATATGTAATTACCTGCCAAAAATAGCAAAAAATTAGCTTTAATCACAAATTTTATATGTTAGCTCCTAAATTTCAATCAATAGTTTGTATTCAGACATTCATTTCTTCACACTTAGAATATACATAATTTGTTTACTGTTGTCTCTCTATAAATAATTTATTAAAAATACTTTATGTAAAATGTCCTTATTCGTCAGTAGTTAAATATTTGAAAACATGCATTATTTAACAAAATTGGTTAGCTTTGTTAAATTTCATATTAATAAAATATGAAATGTCTGAATACAAACTATTGATTGAAATTTAGGTGCTAACATATAAAATTTGATATCATGTATTTTGTGGCTAGAGATAACGTACTTTTTGCTATTTTTATCAAATAAATTTCATAGATTTTGTGATTTAATTAGAGTTAGATAGGGATCGTTTGATATTGAATTTTATGTTAATGGAAGTCATAAATTCAAATTTCGTTGTCACACTTACAGTTAACTGATAGAAATTAGGAGAAGGATATGTTTTCAAAAAGGAAAACTTAAAATGTATGCATATCAATTAGAATTATTTTTATTTATTTAGATAGATTTCTCTCCAACTGTTATATTAAAAAAGAACCGTTACAAAAGCTGTATCGTCAGTTTGATTTGATAGATTTCAAAATTTGCTTATTTTACATACATAATATTATGGCTAAATTAGAGTTGGGTGCAGATAGTTTGCAACTGATATTTAAGTTTTTAGTATTTTCTTCAACTTATCCGTCAAATAAAAAAATCAAGTTTTATTCAAATCTGTTATTGTAAAATGGTGAAAATAATTTTAAAACGTTGTTATAGACAGTTGCCCCCCTTAGCAACGGTTGATATGTATCAATTCATTTTACTTTGGCTTATTAATTAAACAATTCATGTTTCAAGTTTCATCCAAATCGGTTATTTGAAAATGTTAAAAATAGATTTAAAAACAGTGTTGGGATGGTCATTTCGTCCTTAGCACCGTTGCTATGTCTCAACTAATCATTTTATTTTGGCTTATCAATTAAACAAGTTACGTTTTAAATTTTATCCAAATCGGTTATTGTAAATCGTTAAAAATATGTAAAAAATAGTGTTGCTATGGCTATTTCGCTCCCTTAACAACGATCGCTATGCACTAATTTAGCATTTTATTTTGAGTTATCCATTTGGAAAATTAAAGATCAAATTTTATCGAAATAATATATTGCAAAATGATAAAATAGCTGAAACATTTGGTTGTTATGGCCATTTGCCTCTTTACAACGGTTGCTATGCACTAATTTAGCATTTTTCTCATCCTTGTTGGTCATGGATTCTACGTTCCAAAATTTCATCCAAATTGGATAATTTTTCGGTGTCGATATCGTTGCTGGAGGAGAAGACTATGAAGACAAAAACTTTGATCTTAATATCTCTGTTAATATTTAACCGATTTTGATCAAATTCATGAGTACTATATACAACTAAGACTAATTTAATTTTAGTAGGAATATATTTTTACAAAATATGGTAACTGGAAAATCGGTTCATTTTTAACTCCAATTTACCTTCTGACAAAGGCAGTTATACTTTTAGAGCTAACTGCCTATGCCATAGCCACAGATAGCTAATCAATTTAATATGTCTGCAGACAAAATATACACATATTACATTATGTAATTATAATATAATAGTACCCTTGTATGTAAGGTTCCGAGAATTATACAGACAGACGCAGCTAAGTTTTACTTTTAACAGAATTACTCGTAGATTAGAAATCTGTTGATCTTATGAGTCAGAATAAGCCAGTGATTCTATTTAGGTAACCGCATTAGTCTGGTTATCGATTAGATCTTATGGCTGTTTACTTGAAAAACGACGATCTATGCTTAATAGTGTTTGTAGTTATGATTTGCTACTCGTAGATCCATATTAAGGTGAATTCAATCATTAGTACAAGCACATTTAAAAAAAATCTTATTATTTTATGACAATAAATAATTTCGACGCTAATTAACCAAGTAGAACAGGTATATTTATTATACACATAATAAAATGATAAATTAGATTATGTTTGAGTGGGTTAAGGTGTTAGTCAAAATAGTAGAATGCCGAACTATTTATTATCTATAATAGTACCGAACCAAAGCATAATATTAACTGGATTTTAAATAAAGCAGTAAGTACTTATTATTGAAAACATTTAATGTCTAAATTGCGATTATTTTAAAACACCTCAAACATTTTTGGGGAGCCAAGAAGTCATATAACACTTGCATTCTTTATGTAGAAAACTTAATAACGCTATGCAAGTACTGTAACAATAACGTATGTACATTAATTTAATATATGTCTTGCAGTCCGTGCACAAATCACACCTCCAACACAATCCAACATGGCATCAGTCGCCTCCAGTGCCTCGATTGTTCTCTCTCAAACGCCAGCGACCTCTCAGGCGGGCCAGCAACCGAAACCGCACAGTGCGGATGTGTTAGCCAAGAAGAAGCCAGAGGTAAGTAGTCGATAATGTTCTAAATATCACCTATTTAGTTAGAAGCTACTCCTTTCCCGTCACTATCTGATCAGGTTTTGTACAAACAGAAAACTGCTTTGTTGTTTTATAATTGCGAACTTTTAATTCTTCACTCTTTTAGTCTGATTAGATTTACCTTTCTATTTTCTTTAACCTATCTATCTATCTTGTTTTCTGCCTTGAGGCAGATCCATGTCTATGGATTCCAATTTCCCCTTGATTTTCAAAACCCCCATTCCGCCCTCGGGATGTTGTGGCTCCGAAGATTTCCCACCTTTTGTATTTGGATGCCATAAACATTCTGTTGTTTTATATAATTATAAAGATTCCTAGTCCTATATTTTTGTTTTAATTTGAACAGGAAATTGATTATTGTGTTCGAAACCTGATCAGTATTACAGCCTAGGTATATCATAATTAATTCCAATCTTTAATATAATCATTATTTTAAAAAAGTCGCTTTTAAGAGCAGAACTTACTTAGCTTTTTGCTTAGTCTTGCTTAATTACTAGTTATTAGTTACTCGAATTAGTACGCTTTCTATTCATTTGTTTTGTTGATACCGATTTCAAAATAAAAGGTGTATAAAATGGCTCTTTGAATTTATTTCAATTCAAGATTATCTGTTAGAAACTCTTTAAGATAGGTTTTGAAAAAATGCTACAAGTATAAATCTACTTTAGTGGGAGATGGGGACTTGAAATAATTCTAATCATGACAGCTTTAACAACTAATCTAGAGAAATAGAATCAATATAAGTTTAATTATTTTTAATGAACTGCTTTTTACAAATTCCATCTCTTTACCTTGTTCTTTAATTTGCCGACTTTTCTGGTGCCGGTAAAGTTAAGTTAGATTTGAAAATATTGATAATTTTGATAGCTGACTGATTAATGTTATTGATTAGAAGCCGCTAGTTAGATTATTTTATTTAGTCGATACTAGAGCACCATAGAGATACGTCATTATTTCCAAAATTATCTAAAAAATCAATTTCTCTATCTGTAATTATGAAATATGTTTAAATTTCAAGGGAACACCTAACACCTAATATAACACAAATTGGGTGACTTATCAGTTGGTTTTATCTAAGTCTTGGTGTCAATGTTGATATTTAAAATTTTATGGGTACATAACATTTAACACCATCTGTAACGTCACTATTGTTTAATCGAAATATCTAATTAGTTTTGTGAATCTGTATATCCACTCAATATTCTATTCTATATAATAATATTGTGTATTTTTATCACGTTGACTTGTTGTTTATCCTACATATATTCTGGTTTACTAATAACTTCTATGCATTTGATAATGTCCTTTGTCTTTTGAAATTGGCTATCTCCTTGAATCTTGGCACTAACCGCAACAATATCTTACAAAGTACCTGATTTGTTTATAAAATAGCGTGCTCTTCCATACCTATTGTACTAGGGCCGCCCACATTACATTCGACGAAGGGTGTATATTAAGAAGGTTGGCACTGATTATATTTCAATCGCTTTTGGTTAGTGGGTGTTCCTTTATTATTATTTTTTACTGTTAGTGTGTGATACGAAAATCACCTGAGGAAAGTTTTTGTCTATTGTTAGTATTAGCACAATGTACGTATACCCACCAAATGCACCTTGTGAATCCGTTTTCAACACAAAGATTTTTGTAGTATTTTTTTAAATTCTAAGACAAATGTCCATGTTTCTCGTTTACAGAACTTCAAAACCCAATTGATAGGTTCTGAAAAACAATAGGTATCATCCCGTTATATAATTGTCTATTATTATAGCTTAGGTTGTTAATATTACACTATAATGCAGATGCTAAGTAGGCTACTGATTACGTCACCATTACAGGATTTAGATCAGCTGGTGACGGAGCTTGAAGGTCTGGGCCTGGCCTGTAAATCAACCACGTCAACAGAGGCCCAGAATGGAGCAGCAGCACCCCGCCATAGAGGAGACCAGGCTAGACGGTTGGATCCGGAGCATAATTTCCGAGTAGGCTATTATAGGGGGAACATAAAGTCTCTCTTTCTCACTCCGGCTTTCTTGAAAAAGCAGGAGTGTTGTTGGATGTTGTATGCTGGTTTGGTGTGTTTGCTGGAATTAGTTATAAGACCAAATGGGAAACGATTAGTTCTTCAACGTACACACTATAACTACATCATTAAAATGGTTCTCTGATTGAATAATGAATTTTTATTTGAGAATCTCATTTGGTCTTAATTTGTTTTGAATGTCATTGTTGCTTTAACTGTGTTTTTGTATTGCTGCCTTACCCAGCCTGCGTTGTATATTATCTTATCTAAACTTAATATACGTCATAATTGTGGACGATTGGATTTGTCTATAAAAAAGCAGTGATTGGAATAGTGACAGCAACAATGTCAAGTGACATCACCATTGAAATATTTTATTGAGTTGAAGTATATACCCTCCTCTTTGTAATATAATTTTTGGATTTTACCACTAAGTACATTTTTACCTTTTTTGACAATCGTTTTTACTAGCTGCGATCATGATAAGAGTCAGATAATTGCTACACTGTTTCTTTGAAAGTTTTGTTGGAAAATTCGATACATAGGTGGTACTACTTCATACCCTACGTAATTTTGGTACCATTTCAGTACCAGTATTCAAAATTTCAGTGTCTCCATAATGTTGACTGTTAATATGATAACCTAACACTAGGTAGCTAATAGGCTGAAATGACTGGTTGTTGAAATATTGACGTAATTTTTCTGATCCTTGACTACCCTACTTTAGAAACAATGTATGTTAATTCGTATCTCAGTAGGTCCTCTTATGTTTTAAATTATGGTGTACGGTGATTTAACTTTGGTTAAATAGGTGTTACTTTTTATTAGTTACACTAATTGGCTAATGTGTTAATCAAATTTTTTTTTTCACCATTCATTACTTGACAACCGATGTATGATCTACCTTATTTAAAATTTAAATTTGAAATATTATATTTAACTAGAATCTGTTTTGTTTTCAATGATATACTAATAACAATAATATTATGGTTCACAAATCATGGGTGTTTTTGTAGATTTTTCTATGGTTGTGTAAAATCGGTCAATCTTTTTAAACTTACTCACTAAATCAGTTGCTTTTGACTGTTACTGTCTCAGGAACTATTTTATCATTGGTATATAATTGATTTAATCAAATCCTGGTTATAAAATATTTGACTATATCATTCCAAGATTTATTAGATTTTATTAAAAGTAGTTAATTGAGATTAATTTCATTTATATTAATATTAATTAGCTAAAAAATGTAATTACATTTTATTTGCTGTTTAATGCGTTCTGGATTTCATTAAATAAATCTATTAGGTTTTATGGAAATCTTTCTGAAATTTTGATACAAGAGTCATCTCAATTTTTATTGATAGATATATGCATTTATTTAAAAATAAAAATTGTTCGGTAGTTTTATTTTATCTCTAATGATAAATACGTTATATTTAAAAAAAGTTTTGATGTTAGTAAATTGGAAAAAAAACTGAACTTACATCATCAGCACAATAAGTAAAATAAACTGAATACCAAATTTCTGATAGAATATCTACCTGTGGTGAAGGGTAGATAGAGGTATATTGGTGTTTAGAATTGCAAGCAATCATTTTCTTTCTTTTTTTGTTAATAATTTGTGTTCTCTTAATTGTTTTTTAAATTAGAAATTTAGTGAATTCTTACGTTTCAGATACCTCTAGTATTGTTTTCTAATTTAACATGGAATCTACCTGATTAAGATGTCTTGAATGTAATTTGTTGTTGGCATATGTAAATTTTATTGATAAAATAATTAGTATTCGAGCAATTGATTTGCGTAGCATTGTATTGCATTTTAATTTTTTTATGAATATTTCATTTGTAATGTATTTAATTTTATTTAGTCATAGCCCAAAGCATAATTTTTACTGATGTTATTTATATCACTTTGTAATAATAATAATATTACTAATAATACATTTTTTAGATCGAACATACAAGAGTTACACAAAATTAAAAATGACGAAACCCACAAACATAATTTTTAGAAGGTTTTATTTTATTTCAACCCTTTCTGGTTGATAATGTTCACTTACTATCACATGTTTGTGTAGCTTTTGTGATCACAAAACATTGTTTTTTTAAAGTTTATCATCTCTACTACTTATTATTTAAATTCCTTTTAGCAATATGAATGGCAAGTCATGTTTTCGCCAGTTTTATTTTATTTCCTTATTATTCTATATTTTACTTAATTGCTGTTTGCATAAGACATGTACAATTGATTTTATAGACCTATCGAAATTTGTATGAGTAAATATTACAATATTTGTCATGATTTAGTTTATTTGAATACCTACCATTAATTTGTACACCACTTCAACCCCCATACTATAGACTATAGGCACCAATTGAATTTGTTTACACCATTCTATATACATAGAGTGGGTCAAAAGTATTTATTTTTTATTTTTACAAGGTAATATCATTGAAATTGAAATGAATAACTGAGGTAGGTATTACACCTTGTGTTCAGTAAAGAAACAGCAAACATTTTCCAAGCAGCTATGTGAATACCAAACTGAAAGCTGCTATATTTGCAAAATCGACTAAGGCCACATAGATCATATTCTTGACCGATTTCTGATTCAAAATCAAACCAATATTGATTAAGTACTCAGTTAGATCATTAAATAAATTATATGGATGCGACATACATTGAAATTATTTTTGTGTATGTCAGATAATGAGATATATGTACTTATAGCTATGGATGAGATATTCTATGAATTTGTATCTATGGATAAGATACTCTGAACTTTTGACCCAGTCTGTATCTTGTAGTTGAAATCGATTTTCTTAAATGCCACAATCTTATTGGTCCTTATCCTTCTACTCCTCCTTTGTGACGTCCTTATTCAGCCGATCTGTGAGGCGTTACCCGTCGATGAAGACGTCACGGAACAGAATCCGTATGACGAAGCAGAGGACGGCGACGATTCGGATTCGGAAGGGACAGAGCAGGAGGACATTATAGAGGAACCTGGTGATGGATCACACTCGGCAGATTCAACGGTAACCCGGGCAACGGCACAGCTACAGGAAGTGTTCCGTTTACAAGCGGTACATGAATGTGGTGCTTTCTTTTTCTCTATGTTCTATAATATCTCTGTCTGCATAGCATCTCGCGTGACCTTATCTTCTCTATTAGATATTTTGCTGTCGTGTTTTTGTTTTGGTCTGCTGTTTTATGTATAATTATTGGACAACATTTAATATTGTGTTCCTTCATTCATCAACCTATGTATACTTTCTTTTGTTGTAGAGATTCTGTTTCTTCATCACCTTTATTCATTTTGTGTTCATATTAATAGCAACCATCATTAATATCGGAAAATTTTGTATTAGCAGCATTTTGTTTGTAAATTGTTTGATAAGAATAGCACCGCAACCCTCCTGGCCTTGCCAGAGTCCATGGCCAGAATAAGTGAACCAACTAGTTTGTATGCTCAAACTTTTACTTCTAGGACTTCTTAGTCTCTGTCCCTCAATAATATATCGTTCTGTTAATACAAATGTAGTGAAATCCAGCCGAATGTTCATTGCTGGTGAAATCATTTTCTATTTAAATTTGGAATCATTTATTAATAAGTATATTTTAGTTAGAACTAGTTGGTGTAATTTTTGGACCTATATATCTATTGGCAATGTTTTGTTGATGCTAAATTGATAACATGTTATCAAATGTGTCTATAAATTTTAAATTAAAAAAACATTCTGTATATAAAATCGATAATGCTATTCTTAATTACATAAGTATAGTCACAATGATTTAACATTATAGAAAGAAAATTAGTGATTTTTTGTTTGCAAAAATGAAAATAATATACATTGTTGTACATTAATCAACTATTTACTTTTCTTTATTAGAATATTGTTATGATATAGTTTAATCGTTTTTATTATAACCGCTGATATGTTCTTTTCTATTATAACAATACTACATTACCTATAATCACCATTTGTTTGTTAACAAGTAACATCCAAATGACTAATTTTGTTATTTTGATGACAGTATTCTTAAAATCTATATTCCGTTAGTGAAAATACGTATGTATGATACTTATATACATGTTGTATCCACCATTTTGATACCAAAAAAGTCCATTGTTGTCTCCCCAACAGAAGACAACTTAACCAGACATGGCAATGCGCTTCCTCTATATAATGTACATTTGAAGATTTTATGATCCGACAACATTCCAAAGAATTTCTCTAGCTATTGATCGATAGACTATAGAATTAGCGCATATAGAGATAGAATCAGAATTGATCTAAAATAAACTATAGCCGATCACTTACCTTCATTCAATTCAGACATTATTTTCTATGATAAGCTAGCCACTTATGATTCAATTGTACGTTAAGTTATATACTTTGCTATCTATAAAGTTATCATTTATTTTGTACTTTTTTCTTACAAACTCTTAGAAATGTGATTTTTTCTCAGTGGTGAGTTTATTAATACAAGTACTTGTGTGTATGTAATTGGCATAGTCCTTTGCACGCTGCATTGTAATCAACACGTCATCTTCACTGAAAATGGTCGACTAATGCTATAGAACACTGATGAACAACCTACATCTGGGCCTCTGTGGCGCTAAAAAACAAGTATTGATTCATGATGGCCTTTTTGTCAAACCTTTGATCGATATTTGCGTTTAACACATTAGCTGTCTGTATTTAGCTATAATTGACAAGCCTCATATTTATTACCTATTATACTCGTATCTGAATGTCATTAATTGTATACTTATATTATATATTACCTAGGTATGTTTGCTTGATTAAATACCTACTTGATGGGAAATTAGAATGTGCTTGGCGTAGTTTAATTCTATTTTATAGATATTTGGTTTTATTGCTATTGTACATGATAATTATTGGCAAATTTAATAATAAAATTGTCAATAATGTTTTTTGTAATTGTAGAAATAAGACATTATTTGGGAAAAAGCATAATTTTCTATTGTTATTTAACCGGTTTTGCTATTCAGTCATTATCATTTTCTTTGTATTAATTATGTATATAATTTAACTTTTTATCAGTGTTAGCTAGTAGGTTTTAACTAAAGTTTATCATTTTTAAATGTAGCAACCACGAACCATATTTCTACAAGAAACAGTGAGTTAGCGCTTTTGATAAGTTTCGAGAAGGTAACATGTATTTAGCTATTTGCACGCGAGATGCTGTCATCAAAATTGATTTTTGAGTGTTCAGGAGATAATTTGTTGCTTGTTTTGGTGACTTTATAATAGGCCAAAACACAAGGCTAATTATTAGCTTGGGCCAACGATTTCAGATAAAACATTTTAGCATTATTCTATTGATTCTATTGGTTACAAATTATTTATACTTAATAAGTTAACAAAACAGGCAATCAATTTCATACTCGGTCGTGTAATCGATTGTAAAATTGATTTTGAATTAGTTAGTTTAATGTTGGTGCTCCTTCATCCACTTATGAACTATCTTCCATCGCCACCACTGCATAATGGAATTAGTCAGATTCTTTAATTTTCTAACTGCATGTTATTTATTTTCAACTATAACTACATATTGGTGTTGCATTTCTATATAGCTTTGGTTCAAGGTCAGGTGAAATGAGGCAAGATCGATTTTTATTGTTTGTTTTTTCTTTTAAAAATTTGTGGGATTGATTTTTATAAAACATATTTTGTGTGTCAGAAAATTACTCAATCGATTGTTTTATTTATCAAGGTTTTTTATCTTATTGAAATAGATATCTATAATTTTATTGCGTGTAGAGAGCACGTAAATTTTAAACTTATTTCAATTTTATTCATGTACGATATTCATCTCATACAACATCTATTTATTTAAAAATCAATTCTTCTTGCACAAATTCTCAATCAAAATTTTGGTACCAATGATATTAGAATAGTTTGATAGTAATAGTAATAAGATTGTATTCCTGACGTCATTTTACTTTGAGATCTATTGAACTATTAATGATGTTATTGTAATACATTGTGTATGTATTTTTTGCCATTGGTTTGGACATCTAAGTGCTTAAATAAATAGTTAAACCATTATTGTTTATATCTTCAGGAACTAGACAATCTTGCAGCCCAACTGACACATATGGGAGCTGTTAATAAACACGGTGAACCAATCCACTAGCCTTACGGACAACCTGATTCGGTTCCTGGCGTGCCTGCCGGAGTCTCTGGTGGTTCCTCTGTATCTCCTACAGGACCCCCTTCCTCCAACCAGGCTGCAGTACCTAAACCAAGGACATCGATCGTCAAGGCGCCTCCTGGCAACACCGGACCTATCAGAGCACACAAGGACGACGACTTCGAAGTAGGCGACATTTAAATTTATAATTCTATATTCAGTATGCCCATTAGAAATCGGCACATTTAGTGCTCAAACCTTCTCGATAATAAAATTTATTTTGATATTAACAGTGTGTATTGTCCTGACTGTTAGTTCATCTGCCCAGGAACTAAGAAACTGCTTTCTATATCCTTCAAAAATAGTATCATACCAAAATTCACTTCAAGTTAAATCTCATGCATGGATATATTTATTATCAACAATCTTTTATCAATTTTCTGTTTACAGGAATACGAAGAAGACAATGAAAGTGATGGTGTGGTCGGTAGTGAAGAAGAAGATGACGATGATGAAGAAGTTGATGAGGAGGAGGAGGAACAGGATGAGGAAGCTGAGGAGGGATCTTCCACTTGTAGCTCGGTCAGTTCTGGTACGATTTCAACTGATGAAGAAATGGAGACGGATCCAGATGCAGAAGTGGAGACAGATCCAGATGTTGCCAATGGCTGTCCTGAGGCAGCGCCTCCGGCTAAGCCGGCTCGTCGCCAACCAGTTGCTAGGGAGGGTGACGTCAATAAAAATGGCGGAAATGGCATCGCTCCTACCGCTGTGATGGAAGATAGTGATGCAACTCTAGGTCCGCCGTGTAAATCAGGTCGACCCTTGTAAGTACCTATGTACAATTTTTCCATAAATTTATTGGGACTAAAATCAGCTATACTGAACAATATTAAAAATCTATAATCTAAAGCTAGTATTCATCAAGTTACGGAAAGTAGGTCAAAGCTACATAAACTTTATTGGCAAGAAGCTTACTTTCACCTCTGCTAGTGGATAGCAATAGAAAGTAGCGTTATGGATAATTTCCAAGCGTTGCAAGTACAAAACCTAGAGGTATACCAATCATCAAGGTAGACATAAGCAATATTCTATCTCTATTCACTTTTCTCCTACATAATAGTTTGTTTGGTTTAATTTCTTACAATATCCACAGCTTCGATTCTCGACGTTTTTCTGAACCAGCATTGGACGCAATACGGTCAGTGTTGAGACGCCTGTATCTGTTCTTTTAGTGTAACAGATGAAGCCATATCATCATTATCATCATCCTATTTATTATTTTTAAATAGAATTCAATTAGCAATAATATTTACATAAAATTATGTGTTTTTATTGAATGCATTTATGCACTTGTTTGTTAAAACCAATTTACAGGAGTGCGGTGTTACATAATACTATATTACATATTACCTATGCTCAAATGATCATTTATATACCTGCATATTGTTGTTATTGTTATATTTATTATAAGGTAATAAGCTACTACTAATTGAGCATTTTATATGTATATCGGATGGATCAGAAATGAGATTAACCAATTTCCAATAATCTTTATCATAATGTTTTCTCGATGCTTTTTCGATTTATTGTTCAGTTAGTATTGTGAGCTTTATTATTTATTATGTTAACCATGGATTTTTATTATTTGCATCCGACTTTATTTATAAATGATATTACAATATAATTTTAGATATACCTAGAATCCCAACTTCTAAAATTAAAACAAAAATTAATTCACCTATAAAGTAGCAATCAAGTCCTTTATTGTGGTTGGATATTAGTGCTGTCGAAGGTTTGACAGATATTATTTCTTATTTAGTTATGTCGGACTCAAAACTTAACCTTATCCTAAACTATGCATACTGAAAGACCATCTATATTTTATTGAACTGGAATAGGATGAAAACAAACCGAAAATTTGCGGATTTGGATTTCTTTTCATAGATTATATTTTCTAGACTGTTCGGGTAAATTAAATAAATTTTATTTTTTGACCCTAATGACATCGGTTCTATTATTGATTTTTTTTTAAATCACGAGTATACTTGATTAAATTTATGGAATTTTAAATATATCCTATAATTTTCACTAATATTCGTATCCATATCATGGATTGTTTAGCAATGATGCCAAAAACTTGAAAATTCTTGGGGTTTTCTGGGTAAAGACGCCAGTGTGACCGCTATAAAGTGCATTCTGTAGAAAGATATTTAGTGAATGTTGGGGCTATCAAATCGATGTCATTGTGTTTACCAACTGACATTGTTTTGATTTAGTTGTAGTTTTCAACTGTCCCGTACTAACATACAGAATAACAATTTCATCTACCTTTCTATATTATAGCATTATGGGTATTTTTTGTGAATGTTTAATAGAAGTTATTAGTTTGGTTTCATTATGCATCTTTAGCATGGAAAATAGTGTTTGTTCTTTTCTTTCAGAAATTAGCTATATGTTTTTTCCTAATCATCGATGTCTCACTATACAAGACGATAAGGAAGAAAGTTTAGTATGTAGGATAATACGTGCACTTCAGATGCTATTTGGTGTCTATGGTACAGATGACATCGAAGTTCGATCATAGCAGTTGTTATTATCATATTCCGTTTCAGTACTTATTCTACATAAGCGGTAAACAAAATGATTTGTAATGTTACATTTTTATAGCTTCTTGGTGTTGAACATTTTATTTTATTAATATATGGAACTGCGAAGTAAACATTGATTATTTTGATTCTCATATATCAATGTCTGCAAACCAAACTATGTTTATTAATTACTCACTTATTTTGGTGCCATTCGAGTTTGCTTATTATTTATTCGAACTTTTATCTGCCATCTTCAGTATGAATTTCAGCCAGAATCGAACCATGGCACCAAACATAAATAGCATGTTATTTTTAAAAGTTATGCCTATGTAGAATGCAGCTAAGTATAATCATAGATCAATGTATGATCTTATTATGTCCAAGTTAATGTTGTTGGAATTAAAGATCGACTAATGAGGTACATTGGTTGTTTGAAATGTAGTTGTCAATCGATAGATGTCCTAAACTGCACAGTTAAATCTAGATTGGCAGATTTATTGATAGTAATATTAGATGATCTACATAGATTGTTCAACTGGTAATATTTAAAATGATGATCTAGATTGACCAGAAGGTAATATTAGTCCAGAAGACCCGGTTTGGTCACAGGATCGAGATTTCAATATTTATCTATCTGAATATGTAGTCCCAGTCTTTTAATAGACGGAACTGGACGTCTTTGCGAGGGTAGTGGGTGTGACTAACGGACTATATGTAGCAGGATATATATAAAAAACCATTGCACAGTTTACAGAATGATCTATCTGATCAAACGTTTCTCAGATGATCTAGATTGATAAATAGTGATCAGATGATCTAGAATGACAAACAATGCTCAGATAATCTAGATTGACAAACATGACTCAGATGAGATAGATTGACAAGCATTGCTCAGACGATCTAGATTTACAAACTATTCAGAATAGATTACAAACATTTCTCAGATGTCTAGATTGACAAACAATTCTCACATGATCTAGATTGACGTAGGTTACATGATCTAGATTGCTAAATTTGGTATTGATGTTTTTAATACTTTTTTTCATGTTCTTGTTCTTGTCCCAGGGCTGATTATTGTCTACAAAATGCTTGACAAGTTGACAATATAACTAATCAACCTGTAGAATTTCAGTCATAGAAATTGGTATATAGTACATCTAGTATATATCTATTTCTATGATTTCAGTATTTCTTAATTTTGATTACTTTTCCGATCTACAAAATAAAGCCGAAATATGAAATGATAGATGCACAATAATTTTTTTCTCTTTTTGTTTGTCTATAGGCCATCTGATGAATTTACACAAGAAACGCTGCACACATTGGATTCTATAATGGAGGGGGCATCTGCTCCTTCAGCTCCGAATGCGGACGACTATCAGAACTTTCCTTCACGTTATCACCAACAAAATCCAAATGCTGGTGACGTGTCTAGATCAGGACCTTCTAATAGTAGACAGGTAGGTTCACACTAAAAAAAGAAGAAGAAGGCGAGGAAAATTATGTTTTCCCTTAAAATTAAATATTTTCTATGTTTTAGCAACCTCGTGCAGAAGTTGGTGGTATGATGATGATGGAGCAGAAGCAGAGGCAATCTGAGCGTCAAGATCGTGATCGTGATAACCCGTCCTCCTCTCACCAGCAGGTGTCCAATAGATCGACTCCTAACAGAGACATTCCTACTAGCAGGGAACCAATCGATCCACCGAGAATGGAGAGGAATGACAGCGGTGGACGGAGTAATAACTTCGGTTAGTTGAAATAATTTTTAGCTGATCATTTATCGTGTTTTTCTATTAAACTTGTCTAAAATCCTATAATGCCTATAAATGTCTAAATGCCTGTAAATGTTAGCTTTTGAATGCTCTCTGTTCTCCATTTCAGGTCATCAGCGCCTGGGAAGTGATGTCCTTCCCGATCTC
>JAUYWI010035009.1:0-18382 GCA_034780595.1 Parotoplana pacifica
TGTCAAAGCAGGTCCTGGCCAATTAATACGTTTAAGAGTCATAATAAAGGAGAATAACAAATAAGTTGGCCGGCCTTAATCAACTCCGAATTGCAATCAGAGTCCACTGGGTACCACTTTGATTTGAGCTTTGCCCAACAATTTTATCTCAAGGCTTTCACAGACAAATGAAGCAAACGAATCTATCCAAATTTTAAATTTTGTTTAAAAGAAGTAAATATCTAACAGACAAGACTAAATTGGCAGATTAACAAAGATAAAAATACGAATATCTGTTTGTGCTGTATTATCTAAGAATATGAATATTTTGGGAAATGTTGTAAAAAATTATTCTTTAGTCTCTTAGACAATTGCACCTTCAAATCGGAAAAGACCTTGATGACGTCATCCCCCTTAAAATCAAGCATCTCGCCAGGAATTGTGGCACGTTCAACAAGAGAGACAGCACAGGTACCATGTTCACATGGTGGATCTGGTAACAAAAACATGGTTTAAATCCAACGCGAATGGTTATTGCTAATCCATTTGTAATTAATTATGTTTTACTATGTTGTGGTCAATAATAATTAATAATATGTGGATTTAAATATTTAGAATAATAATTGGTTGCTAGCCATGAGCGATACCAATATGTACGAACTATTGATATATATTTTACTAAGAAAATTGCTCGGTGAGTAGGCACCTAATATGTCTTCATCAAGGAAATTGAAGCGGAATTGCTATGCATAACATACAGTTAGGTATTATGTACCTTTTATGAACATAAACTAATAACAGGGATGAGTCAGGTCATAGTGGCATTTAAATTGAATTTTTATATCCATGGTATTTGTGAAAATAAAAACTGACTTTTCTGTCTTGTTGTAGAAATCTTCCATCGATTTCTAATTTCAGTTTCATTTCTGAGTAAATTTTCTTCCATGTTTTAAACAACGCATACTTTTTCTAATGGCATATTGAATGTTATGACCTTCCTAAGTTTGTGATACATTAAGTAATGAATATTATGGCATGTTTTTTGAAACCAATTATCGTGTGCTTCATGTCTTTCTATTCTCAGTTCATTATTTAGTCTTCTGCACATTTTCCATCCATTTTCATGGTTGTTGTTGTTGTTGTTGTGGTTGTAGCCTCTATCCATTTAAATAAGCTTAGTCCTCCCAGTGTGGGTTATGAATTAGATAACATGCTCTCAAACCTTACCTGTATTGACATCTCAGTTTGTTCGAATGATAATGTGATGGACAATGAACTTGCTTCTGGTAATGCGATTCTTCTTTGCTGAATAGCTGATAACTATGAGAGTTGAAAATTGCTGGAGCATATACATATGTAATAGATTCTTTTTACAGCACTGAGTCTGTTGCATTTAAAACCGCACTGTTCATCACTTTCTCAAGGAGTCCAAACTATTTTATTTCGCATCTCTACAACACAAAAATACATAAATTTTAAAAGTATTTGACCACCTCGTATGCTCAAATTCTATTTAACTTAATTTTCATTCTTATTCGTCTAACTAGGTCAATATTATCATGAGTATATCTGTGACCAAACTCTTCATCTGACCGAGTCTCCTCAATATCTCACATCACCACACTATCCCAATTTTTACGAAAATGGAATAAACTGCCGAAATACCCTCGTTGTTCCACGTGGAAGCATTGGTGTGGCTGAATTTGTGGGAATATTTGACATGGAAACCTGCTGTGATTTTATTCGAATTGGTAAGAAAAATTAAATCCTAGTTATTCGATTTTCCTTTCGCTAAAACCTGTATTTTTATTTCAAAAATATTAAGATGGAAGAAAGATTACTAAGGGAAGAACTTTTCGATTTGATGGAGTGACCACGTTTCAATTTTACACAGACGATATAGTGGTCCGAAAAGGATTTCGTCTCAAATTGTTTTCCCGTGAGTTTGTTTTAATAGTACAAAATTAATTCAAAATTGAAAACCATGAATTTTTAAATGTTGTTTTTCCTTCCTCATACAAGTAAAAGTGTGCTGTTTCAGAGGAGAATGCTACAAAAGTCTCCTACTTTAAAACAATTATGGAATACGTGCCATTTACTAAGTAGATGATTTCGTAGAGAATGACATTTGCCGTGCAAAAACCACTCGCTAAGTCTTGCCGTGCTTGGCTTGGCTACCGATTGAGACTCACTCTAAGTTACTAGGTGAGCATCATTCCCGAAAGTGCTCAGGCACTAGACAACCTGCCTGCGACCGGCCAGATAGGATGGTCAAGGTGTCCCAAGGAGGTCGGTCTTAGCCCAAGGACCGTAAAGAGGCTGTCAGCAGCGATTAATGTATGCTGCCTCCCTTGGTAATTGCGAGGACCTGATACTACTAAGAAGTAGCATTTGGGTAATTGCATAAAATTAGCGAATCACAGTTAAAAGGGCTCTTAGATACTGTGATGACATCAACCGATGTTGCAGCATGGATCCCAGCTGATCCGAAGCTCGCCAGAGATCAACAACACGGTAAATTCCTCTCTACTCCAAAGTCCAGTAACTATGTGAAAGCAATTGCTATAAAATAGAAACACGCAGGTTGTCTTGACAGAATGCAGAAGATTCGGGCAGAAATAATTCTGCACATTTGGCCTTCATTCATAGTTCAGCTGACAATACATAAGTTTGTCATACACACAGTTTGGTTAACGACGTAAATATCTTTGAATGGTTCTGGATAGGAGCAAGTGAGAAAGTACATTGAGAAAGCTTTGTTTGAACTGATCGTATTTTCTTTGGATTTAGTGAATTGATCCTTCTTTTATTCAGATGATAAGTGGAAATCTATTGGAATTTGTGTTGAAATTAGAGTTCTGAAAAAGTTTAAATCTTGCCAGAAAATGTATACTTAAATTAAATAAACTGGGTATCCCTTGTGTTTTATCCATCTACCCCGAACTATACAGAGTATTCAAACATTGGTAACATCTATGCAAAACACAAAGCATGTAATAATTTGGGTTAGAACATAATCAATTGGAGATTTGAATAAAATGTTTAATAAAAATAATTAAAATCATTTTGACTGGAAATCATTTGATCAAGAGTATTAATTTTGGTTTGAATATATTTTTTTAATCAGTTATTTTATTTCATAAGTAAAACACTTTTACCTTTTGATAAAACTCACATGTCAAATCAGACAATTTGTAATAAGCATTCCATTTAAATGTACCCCATTTGCGAGCCAATAATAATGGGTCGTTGTTCTCGTAAGTTGTGCAATTCGTTTTCTTTTATTGTGCATCTTTAGTGCCGGTGGAAGCTAGAACAACCGACCCACCAACTGCCTCCCCAACAGGTGAGATGTCAATGAATTGTTTGTGAGATTTATAGATTTTATATATAGTTCAGAGGAAACAATGTTGATAGAAAATTGTGTCAACTTCATTCGATAAAACAATTAAAAAGGAGCGAACAAAGCAAAATAAATATCAACCACTCTGACTCCCAGATTGTATAACCGACTTCAAAGTTCATGGCAACAAAAAGTCCATGTTCTATCTGGTACAATTTGCGGTTATTATTAAAACATCTCCCAAAATATTTATCCTACACATATCTGGTCCTATTTTGAGAATGCAGTAAGTTCTTGGCCAACTTTATTTGAAAGAGTTTTGAGAGTAACAAACTGAACAGCTTGAGACGCACTGCTCCTTGAAGCAAATATTGTCATTATTAAAATAGCAGAAGACCCACGTAGCGATACAGACAGGATAATTGACTTCAAACCACGCTCATTATAAACTTTGCAACAGAACAAACAAAAAACCCTCTGATTTAAATCGATCCATAGCTGGCAAGAACGAGAGAAATATGTAGCTGATCAAATTGGCCAAGCAGATATTCCAATACCTCCTCGACACACCCACCTTGGCTGTGTTGAAATTAGACTTTTGGAAGGTCCACATCTTGATGGAAGATATTTCCATGGACCTAATAAACTGAGTATCCCTTGTGTGTTTTATCCATCTACACCTAACTATACAGAGGATTCAAATATTGGTCGCATTTATGAAAAATACAAAGCATGTAATAATTTGGTTTGAAATAATGTTTTTAATGAATTATTTAATTTCATATGTAAAATACTTAAACCATTTGATAAAAATCAGATAATTTGTCAATAAGTATTTCATTTATTCGATGGATCAAATATACCCATTCTAGTAGATTTACTTGAAGTTGTGTAATTCTGTTTCTTTTATTGTCCATCTTTAGTGCCTATGGAAGCTACAACAACCGAAGCAGCAACTGCCTCGCCAACAGGTGAGATGTCAATGAATTGTTTGTGAGATTTACATTTATCATACATAACTCAAAGGAAAACAAAATTGATAGAAAAGTATGTTAACACCTTTGCTTATACAATTATGAAATACTCTCCGGTTACAAAGCAGCGAACAACATCATCGGAATTCTAATATCAACCACTCTGAATCCCAGATTTCCTAAACGACTTCACATTTCATGTTAACAATGGAATCCAAGTTCCATCTGGTACAATATGGGGCTGTGATAAAGTAACTCCCAGAACCTGCATCCTACACATTTTCGGTCCTATTTTGAGATTAAAGGAGGTCCTTGGCTACCCTCTTTTGGACAAAAATACTTTTGCGAAGTTTCAAAGAATTTCGTGAGCAGCAAAAGGAAGCGTCTCACTGCTAACCATAAACTTTACAACAGAACAAAAAACCTCTGATTCAAATTAATCCATAGCTGGCAACAATAAGGATGGAACATATCAAATTGGCTTAGCAGGTTTTCCAGGGGAGTCATTTATTTCCATTATGGACAGATCATCTTCAACGATGAGAAGATAAAATGCCATGTACTGCTCTTTTAACAGATTTGAACACGAAAGCCGCTGATAAAATGCTCTCAAACCTTTCCTGTAATTGATACCTCAATTTGGTCGGATGCTAATGTGATGGACTTGCTTCTGGTAATGGGATTCTTCTTTACTGAAAAGCTGAAAACTATGAAGAGTTGAAAATTGCTGCAGCATCTAATAGATTCTTTTTACAATACTGAGGCCTTTGTAAAGAAAACCGCTGTTCATCACTTTCTCAAGGAGTCCAAATTATTTTATTTCGCATCTCTACAACACAAAAACAGTTAATTTTTAAAATTATATGACTACCTCGTACGCTGAAATTAAATTTCATTGCTCAATCTTATTCGTCTAACTAGGTCAATATCATCACGAGTATGTCTGTGGCCAAACTCTTCATCTGACCGAGTCTCCTCAATATCTCACATCACCAAACTATCCCAATTATTACGAGAATCGAATAAACTGCCGAAATACCCTCATTGTGCCACGTGGAAGCATTGGTGTGGCTGAATTTGTGGGAATATTTGACATGGAAAGGTGCTGTGATTATATTCGAATTGGTAAGAAAAAGTTAATCCTAGTTATTTCATTTGCATTCTCTAAAACCGGTATTTTTATTTTCAAAAATATTAAGATGGAAGAAAGATTACTAAGGGAAGAACTTTTCGATTTGATGGAGTGACCACGTTTTACTGTCACACAGACGGATCAGTGACACGAAGAGGATTTCGACTCAAATTGTTTTCCTGTGAGTTTGTTTTAATAATACAAAAGTAATTCAAAATTGAAAATCAGGATAGTTGTTCTGGTAGGTTTCACCTAAAGTTGTATTCATTTTTAGTGCCGGTGGAAGCTACAACAACCGAAACAGCAACTGCCGCCCCAACAGGTGAGATGTCAATGAATTGTTTGTGAGATTTATGGAGTTGATAACTATTTATGGCTACCTCATGCTTTAAAACAACCACATAAACAGAATTTAAATATCGACCACTCTGAATCCGAGATTCCTAGTTATCACAATCGACAGACTAGCTCACCGCACAGATCAGGCAAACAAAAATCCAATCAGCAAACGTCAAACTCGGACAAAGCCCAAGTTCTATCTGGTACAAGCTGCGTCTCTGATAAAGCAACTCCCTGAATCTCTATTCTACACAAAGGAAGGCGGTCCATCAGAGGTTCTTGGCTACCCACTTTTGGACCAAAAACTCTAGAGATGCATGAAAGAAGCACATTTTATCGGTGACCAAATATCTTTAAAAATCTTCCAAGCGAGCCACTGCCAGATGTCAATGAATTATTTGTTAGGTTTTATTTATATTTGTGTAATTCTTGTTCTTTTATTGTCCATCTTTAGTGCCGGTGGAAGCTGCAACAACCGAAGCATCAACTGCCTCGCCAACAGGTGAGATGTCAATGAATTGTTTATTAGCTCATATGGAAACAAAGTTAAAACTCACCGTTGAGGGTTCCCGCACCATATTTCTTGTTATTTTTTTGTATTTTAAATATTTACATTTTTCATTTCTAACTGGATTGTTTTATGGATTTCGGATATACTAAATAGATGGTATTTTGAATAACCGAGCTTGACTGGCCATCTTATCATGCTTCAGTTTGCTTAGAACAAGATAGGATTACAGATGTAGATTAAATATTTACTGCAGAAAACATAAAAATAAAAATATGCAAATTTTTAGATAAGTTTGTGAAAAATAAAAAATAAAAGATTCAAAAGATGTGCACAATACCCAAAACAAACTTTAAAAACATCATTTGACTTTGAAATTGGCCATATTATTAGATTTAGTTTATGAAACCATTTATTTTATTTCATATGGTAAAACAATGTGCCATTTATCAAATCAGATAATTAGTTAACAACTATTGTAATCTATTTGGTAGGCAGCATATTCCCACTTGGGGCTGTTCTGGCAGATTGTACCTGAAGTCGTATAATTCTGTCCTTTTATTGTCCATCTTTAGTGCCTGTGGATACCGCAACAACCGAAGCAGCAACTGCTTCACCAATAGGTGAGAAGTTAATCAATGATTTGTTAGATTTACAATATAAATCATAGATATAGCCCATAGAGATCAAAGCTGCTAATTAATTATCTCATTCTTTAAAACAAGTATGGAATACATGGCACTTACGAAGTAGCGAACAACATCAACGGAATACAATTCTTGATCACCCCAAATCCCAGATTCCTAGGTGGTATCAACCTCGATAGACTCACCCACTACGCATATCATGCTGACAATAAAATCCAATCAGCTAGAGTCAAACTCCGGCAGTTGCATGCTCTATCTGGTACAAGCTGGGGCTGTGACAAATAAACCTCTATCTTACACATATCCGATCCAGTTTGGAACATGCGGGTGGTTCTTGGCTACAGTCTTTTGGAGAATAAAACCCTAGAAATAATTTAAAGTATTCCAAGACGTTAAAACACTCCTTTTTGAAGCAAATATCATTCTTTTTATTAAATAAGAAAAGCCCAACGTATTGCTATATACAGGGAGAAGTCACTTTCAATGCCATCAGACCATTCTAGTCACAAACCTCCCAACAAAATACAAAACTCACAGTCAATTCAACCCACAGCTGGCGCGGAAGATGAAAAATAAAATCGTTGATCAAACTAATTTAGAAGATCGATCTTCTATGCGAGCCACCTCATCCAGGTACCAGGCCATGCAAACAGCCAGACAATGAAAGAACCGACACTCTGACGAGAGAAGCAACCAGCCACAGACAAAACAACGTCCATATGCAATTCCAGTCAACTAATTTCCACATTAAAAGATTCACAGCAGAACAGTGCTGACTACTCTTAAATACGACCTTCAATATCTTAATACGGCTGTGGGTAAACTCTGTAAAACTCCCAACCTCACAAGATTCAAGCAAAGTGCCTTGTCCCAACTCAAAACTGGACACTTACCGATCTTGCATGCCTACCGTTTCCAAATAAGCATTGCCCCCAATGACATTTGTCGACGAACCGGAAAACAGCCAGCTGATCATTCTTAGATGTGCTGCCTGGACAACGCCTTTCCTGAATTCCCTTGGCCCCGATGCTGACTTGAGCTCTCCCAACCTGGTGATTCCCTACCTCCGTAACATTGGAAACCTCAGCCCTCCATTCAGCTAATAGGAATAGAAGTGTGCTCGATGAGTAAAATTTCTTAATTCATTTTGTTCTTCCTAGAAGTCTAATATTGATGACCGCTCTATGTTAAAGAAATTTTAGAAAATAAAACGCAGATGTTGTCTTGGAAGAATCCCGAAGATTCTTGAGGAATAAATCTGCTCATTTTCATTCATTCATTGTGCTGCTAAGAATTTCTTTATCACCGACACTTAAAGTATATCGTCTGGAATCCTACTAGCTGCGAGCAAGTGACAAGCAAGATAAAGGAATCTTCGTTTGTTTGGACATTTCTTGATTGGCCCCTCATTCAACCCGATGATTGCGGAAAGACCAATAAAGATTGCTTTGAGGTTAATAATCTAGGAAAGTGCTATGGCTCGAGCTGTTTGCAAACTACCTGCTACAGCTAGAAGTTGTATAAGTTCATCATATTACAATAATTTGTTTTAAAAGTTCAAACGATGGTTAACCTTTATTGAAAGAAATGAAAAATAAACTTTTACAAAATAGAACAAAAATATACAAGATATCGTTTTTTGGTATGTATCAATTTTTACAAGATATATAAAAAAGTCATTTAATTTTTATATTAAAAGCAATAATAAAAACATAGAAGTGAAGAAAGTTTGCCAATTTTGCATAAAAAGAGAAAAAGTAGAAGATATTCAGAAGGAAAGTATTGAACGTTTTTTTAAATTAAAATGCACTCACGCTGTCAAAGCAGGTCCTGGCCATGTAACAAAAATATTTCAATTTAGCAATTGTGGGGGGGTATCAAAAAACGACTTAACCCACAATTTTTGTGCAACTATTTTATTGTAGACAATTGCAGCGCTTCCATTGTGTTAGATGGATCCCCCCAGTATTGGACCTCGCCAAACTATCCACGAAATTACGACAACAATCTTGAGTGCCACCTGAACATCACTGTGCGTCAAGGATATCGCGGATATGCAGAGTTTGTGGACGAATTTCTTCTAGAAAAAGACTATGACTATATAGTATTTGACGGTAGGTGAATTGTTAAATATGGATTATGTTGTTTAAAGAAATTATTTGCTAAAGCATAATGCTAAGTTGCATATTGTGATAGAATTTAGTTTAAAACAACATGCAATATTTCAGCAACTGAGATATGTACAGTAATAAATTAATAATGTTTGGGATGGGAAAGAGAGATGTGATCATAAAACTCTATTTAGAGCTTCGTAATGGAATGTCGTTCCATTTAAGTTTGGTTTTCTGATAAATTTAGAATGAGTTGCCCTTCCGAAGAGTTATTTACACAACAAATATTTACATTAATTTCTCAATTTGCCATTTTTGTTGCTTTCTAGAGAGATTTGAATATAATTTTTAATATATTTTTAATCATTTCTATTTTTATAAAACAATTTCCGTAGTAGTAATTATAGTACTAGTAGTAGTATAAAATTTATATTTGAAAATTGTTTCTGTAGTCCAGTAAACTATTTGATAAACTACAAAATGCAGTCAGTAAAATAAAAGTCAACAATAGACGTTAGAAATATATTTTAAATTTTTTTATAGGGAGATCTATCGAAATTATAAACAAAATTTGTGAGTAGATGTACCTATGAGAAAGAGAGCCGTCGGTTGCCGAGTGGGTTGGGCGCTGGACTACGGATCACGAGGTTCCCGACGTGGCACACTTTAAGTTACTTGGTGGACAGAGTTCCAGAAGTGCTCAGGGACTAGACAAGCCACCTGCTGACCCGCCTGATAAGTGGCCAGGCCCAATAACCGTGTAAAGGTGTCATCAATGGTAATCGGCGGGTACTGATACTACTGATAAGTAATATCTTCAATACTTTGTGTTTCAGGAACTCGCTATAACAGCAGGCCTACTCAGAAATTTACACTTTACGATTCACGTTCAGTAAGCGTTTATTTCAAGACGGACCCGTCCATTACAGCAATTGGATTCAAACTGAAGGTTACAAGTAATAAATTAATGCTTGTTTATTGTTTTCTATGTGGTTTTTATTATGATTGAAAATAGAAAGCAAAATTTGAAATAAACCTTTTAATTACCCTTGACAAGTAAATTAGATTGTGCTTTCTTTCAAAAGTGTGATCTTCATTAGTCCTGTATGTATAGGCCCCGCAAATGAAAGTTTGTTTTTTAGTCAAGGTTTCAATGAATCATTACAATGTCACAACCACATAATCACCGTTGTTGTTGACCATAGCTAGAAGGTCCTCTCTGAGGCATTCAAATTCGTTTGCTAATTTGTTATTATTTTCCTAAATTTTTGTTTGGAATTTGCAAAATTCATTCCTCGTCAAGACGTTTCATAGTGGCGATCCATGAGGTTGATGTTGGGGTAATATGGTTGTTGTTGCAGCAAAGATATGTTTTGGTTGGCAAGCCATTCGCGTAAAGGTTTTGTTTGTCACATGTGGTGTGGTCTGGCATTGTCATGCTGTGACCTTTTCCAAGATGGCAACTGCGCTCGAAATTGTTGTATATATCCATAGATATCCTTAGAGTATATTCCTGGGCTTCTAATAACAGAATTACGTTAATCTATTGATATGTTGTTACATTGACTAAAAACACGAACTTTTTTTGCCTGGGCTTATATTATTTTGAGTCATTCTTTACCAAAAGATACAAAATATTAGGTGACATAACTGGTGACTGGTTTATATCCCGTATTATAATAATGACTTCATTTGTTTTAAATAACGCCACAGAGAGTATGCAATGTCTATAAATGCTTTAAACTGCTAAAGTCTAAATAATATTTAGACAGCAGTTTAAAGCATTTATGATTTCCTAAAGTAGCTGACAAACTATTCCAGACGGAAGAGTAAGCGAATAGATTTTACCGCCAAAGATAGGGGCAACAAAAACACTATTTTCTGATATTGGCGTGTCATATTTCAAAGTTAACCCGTTAAGGGCTGGTTAGTCATTGTAAATTTTATAGATATTGTATTTGGTCTGCAGCACATAGCACTTATTGGTGAGTTGTGTTGTTACATAAATTTGTATACTTTGCCAGTTTTTTGTTTGTAATATTGTCAAAACTTCTGAAAATTAAAAAGATGTTTGGAACAAATTTCAGAAAACCGTTTGATTTACATTCTTCACTCACTCTTCATTCTTATTTGCTGACACCTTTTCACTTTACAGTGGACTTGCATTGTGACAGACGGATTCTGTTTGATGATGCCTCCTCTGTTCAATACCTGACGTCTCGCAATTATCCACAAAACTATCTGGACAATGAGCACTGCTCAAATCGGATCATTGTGCCCAATGGTTTCGAGGTTAAGGCTGAATTTGTGGACATTTATGAAGTTGAAAAACAATTTGATAGAATCCAGATAAATGACGGTGAGTAATCGATATGTGTTTAAGAGTAATAATAAAAAAATAGTAATACTTTGATAAAATATACTACTTATTCATATTACTCGCAAATGATAGCCCAGGACAGCTTTTTCGGCCTTGTTGGGCCTCATCAGCCAGGCATAATCACAGCCTGAGCAATATAAAATGTTCGTATATTTCATAGGAATTGCAATAGTTGCACAAGAAAATGTTTTCATCAACGACCAATTATAGAACAAGTATTCATTTCCAATAAAGTTCAGAATTATGTATAAATGAGAGTATTACTAGTACTTATATAGAGGTTGTTTGCGATCTTTTGGCGGATTTTAAATTATGATTTTCATCTTCATGTTGTAAGAAAAATTAAATTCAAACTCCATCATTTATTGGCAAAATACAAATATTAGCAAATCCATGTTATGTTTAAAAAAGTATTGATTAGTGTATTTTTTAGGGGGGGGCATATTTTGCCTAAAGCACTAAAATGGCTCTAAAATGTAGACGAAACAATTTGAAATGTAGAATTAGGAAAGCTTTAAAAATAATGTATTGAAACTTGGATGGCTCATTTTATGGCTGCTGGTCATGAGGCTTACCATACTGAGACAAGTCTGTAAATATTTTAAGTGAATTTCGTTACATTTAAAATGGCATTTTATTAGTTTGTAGGTCATTTATGGTTTTGGAATGATTACTTATCCTAAAATTCAACTTTAGAGTAATTGATTTTTAATTTATCGACCTGGTCTGGTCCTAATTTGAGTGGACCTTAATTTCTGATTTGGATTAAAGTTATTACTTTTCGATTTGGCACACTCATAAGATTTTCGTATTTGAGCAAAAAAAATTATAAAATTTTCAAGCAATTTTTTAAAGAATTTGTCCAAAGTTGTTATGAACTTCTGCTCAAGAATTTAATGAAAATCGGTTCATCCAGTTATGTGTATTTCAAAAATGAAACATTGATCTATTTGGCTCAAGGTTTTGCTCATAAAACCCGGAATATATATTAAACAATGGAGTGTTTACAGTATATCTACTAAATATTAATCCATTTTGGCCATTTGGCCCAACTTAATTTTTTCAGAGGGCTGTCACGTGTCCTAAAACTTTACACCAAAATTTATGGTACCCTTAGCAACAGTTGTTAGGTTAAAAATTTATTAAATGGAAGTTCAGATATGGTAACTAAGGTTTTTTGTGGTCAACTATTCATAAAGGCATAGTTGGATGGCATAATTTAGTAATAATAGCAAACTTCTATGCGATAATGCAATCGCTGTGCAACAGTTGCCACGTGGAAATTTGATTGATAGTAACTACATTTTGTGTATAAATAATTATAAAAGTATGGTTCTGTAGGAAAAATTTGTACAAGGTTCTATGACGTCATATTGGTGTGTCTGGTAACATTGCCTAAGAGACAAGTATACTAATCATTGGAAACTTCGCAGTGTATGAATTTCCGGTTAGGAAACTATTTTTGCTTTAGTGCAATAGTCAATTAACCCTGACATTACATACGGCTTTCGCAGAGATTTTCTATAATAGCTATGGATTCATCATATGATAATTGTGTGTCTGATGTGGATTTAGCTGAAGAATTTTATTCGTTAAATAGCGAAATAAATATTCTGTTTGTTTTATTTTAAGAACTTGAGTATTATCTATAATAAAAATCGTTATCGGATAAATCTCTCAAGCCAGAAGGACTGTAATGCGGATTTAGAAAAGTTGCGTACAACTGACTTGAAATCAAAAATTACGATCACCATTCCAAATAATATAAATGTTGAACCGATTGTCTACAGTGCAACTAACATGGAGTGGATGCCAGCAGACGTCGTTGGTCCTTCCCATAGTGTCATCTGCTCTGCTGAAAACGATGGTGGTCGTTCTTCAATTATGGCCGCTATAGTAGTTGTGGGTATGTATTCTGATTGCACTTTTATTTAAAATGATCAAGCTCGATAAACCATAACAATGATGACCAGAAAAAACCTTTGTAGGCAACGTGGAGTCTGAGGCCATTTTTAAATACTTTAAATTAGCCTGCACATAATCCAAGTGGATTTGCATACAATTTGGCTTGGCATCAGTGCATCAAAATAATTCGCTTGCGATTTATATTTTATTTTTCCTGATACAAATGGTCCCCTGAAATCTATTTGACAGAAAGTGTGGTCGGTAGAATAATTTATTGAATATTGGTCTCTATAATTTGACCATATCTAAAAATCTTTGTATATGTTTTGATTGGAAATTTTGAAGTTTGATTTACACATACTCGTAGATGGAGACATTCAATTGGAATATTGGTTACTATGTATTTGATAATTTATTGAATGTGCCTACCTCCAAAGAAGTCCTTTCAGGCAAATTTTGGGAATCATAATTTAGTTTAGCCTCCAACATGCAGATTCCCAGCCGGGGTCTTGTGTAGACGCTGATTTTTATAATTGAACCAATTCAAAGTACCACTCGTTACAGAGCGGATGAGAACCCACGACTTAAGGATCGCTCAACCATTAGGCGTATCATAAATTTATCCAATCACTGTAAAGTCTTTGTCAAATAAAACAAAAGTTTCGGAGTTTTCGTTATACTCGAGAGTTTTATAGAGCTGCTTCAGCAAATGGATTTCTGAAACAACCGCTAAGGATCCACAAAATATTTCTACATTTGGGAACTTCCACAATTGTTTTCCCTAGGCAGTGTCTTTGCCCCGTCGTTATTCAATCTTTGGGTAAAAGACCTTCGCGATGCCATCCCCAATCATACAGCACCTTATTTCTTCGCTGATGACCTCCTCACCTCTACCCACGGAGCTGACATTGATGTTCTCACACGGATGCCATCGCTATTTGGTCCAACAACTGGAAAATTCAACTAGCTACCGAGAAATTTAACACTTTGTTACTTACTTAATGGAGCAAAGAAGAATCTAAACAAATCAATATCAATGGGCCACAACCTCAACAAGGCCACCTTTCTTGTTGATTCCCTTGACAGGCACTTCAGTTTGGCTAACACAGTAAAAACTTTATGAACAGAGCTAAAACCAAAGCCATTGGCTATTTACCAAAGAGCCATCAGATGCGAAGACGACGATCCCTTCCATACACTTACTAAGAATGGAGTGGAGTACATGCTCAAAACCTCTAAAAATATCTGGCGCGACCTTGGCAATTCTTCGAACAGATGCACATCTTTGACAAGTTGCTCAAAGAACCCATATCATCCTCGGCGTTAATCTTAACTGAGAAACTATCGAGATCGCTCATTTTAACACCAACACCATTCCACCAATCAAGAATTCCACCGAGAGTCAGTGTTGGGTCGCGTTGTATTATCTCCACACATTTCCCCCACGTTGATGTGACCTACTGGACCGATGACTGCGAAGGAGGATTCATTGGTGAAGGCAAACTCAGCGGCCAAATACAACACTACTACCTTCCGTGCCGAACAGACTGCCATCATTCAAACTCTTGAAAGTGGCCCCCTGTCTCGCACAACCATGTCACCAATAAAATATGGAAGCACATTGAACCTCTTATAGGGCCAAAAATCTACTTTCAATGCTGCACACGAGGCAAATGAAAGTGTTTTATCGGGGGCAGGAACAAATAGTCACTGATTCACTACAAGAACTAGACAAGCAGGATTTTTCGGACGTCATGATAAAAGGTGGAATTGAGACTGGCAGGATTCTTGGATAAAGGGGGTAGAGGGCGACCTCCGAGAACTTTATTGGTAGTCCGAAGCAGTGGATTCATTCAGAACACAGAGATGTCGAGGTTAGAAACTGAATTTCAGAAGCGATTGCTCTCTAGTTGGTTATCTTGATAGGATTCAGACGTTAGAAGCCTCTACAGTAAAATTACAAACTAAAGCAAATTCTATTTAATTGTACTTTGCTTGATACATTCTAATTGATACCATGAAGGGCCATTTTGCTCGCTTTTGGGGACGATATTGGAAAGAAAACAAATTAATTTTAAAGAAATAAGTTTAAAATAGACTGATGATAATTATCTTATATTATTTTAGGACCACCTATAGCTAAGAATCTTCTAATAGCTCCAATTGCCGATTCCATTACTGACTTTAATATCACTAATTCGCACACGTTTCATTGCAAGTATAACACGACATTCTATACCGGTTTGGCCAATCTCAAAGTAGAACAAAGTTGGCTTATCAATGGCAAAGAAAAAAAACATACCAACACGATACATCAAGTGGTCAAAATATCCAGCGACAATACCGTACGTACTTTTACACATTATCTCGGTTGCTTTGATTATACGTAGTAAGAGTAATAATTTAAAACAAACAGGAATACTTTGATAAAAATATACTACTTATTCATACTACTCGCAAACGATAGCCCAGGACAGCTGTTTGGGCCTTGTTGGGCCTCATCAGCAGGCATAATCACAGCCTGAGCAATATAAAATGTTCGTATATTTCATATCAAAGCATAAAAGAGAGGACAATTTGCTAAATTTACATAAGAAGAGAAAAAGTAGAAGATTTTCAGAAGAAATATATTGGAAAGCCTATTAGGGGCACTCACACTGTCAAAGCAGGTCCTGGCCAATTAATGTGTTAAGAGCAATAATAAATGCCCTGTCAACCTTTGGGCTTCCGGACTAACATCTAAGCTAACGAACAAAAATATTACAAATCAATATGTGGGCACTCCAAAAAAGACAGACCTACTAAACTGACCGAAACAAGCAGACAGACAGACAGACAGACTGAAGAATTCAGAGCAATTACAGCATAGAAATCGATATTTCAAACGCACAATTTGACTAAATATAGGTAGCAATGAAACATATTTTTTAAACAAAGTACAAATTCACTAAGCATTAATTTATGGATCATCACTAGCCAGTTACAGAATTGGTGCCCGAAAAGGGAAAAAATGGTCACTGCCAGACAAATAAATTATGGCCCCGACAACAAGTACAATCAAATCTGAAATGGCACAAGTGATTTAAACATCCCGACAAGTTGCTACACAAAAATAATAGGCACCTACCCAACCTGAATCCCTACATTTGTTTACCCAGTCAGTGCAATTTGATGTTATTAAAGGCGGGGGACTGCCAAACAACACCACCACCACCACAAAACACAGAACTGGATACATCTTAATGTTGGGCCTTTCTCGATCACTAAAGTACAACACTGAACCTGGCTAGGATTTACCAGCTACTCTCAGAACAACAGCAGGACAGAAAGATTGAACGATGTATTCTGTCCCCTCTATGCTACCATAGACAGTGATGGTCCATCGATGGTCACTAAAACCTAGAGCCGCTCATAGAAGGCTTCCTAACAGACACCCAGCATGGGCACGAGGTATAAAGGTACAGAGGTTTTAGTCAATAAAGGATATTATACATTAAATATATAAAAAAAAAACTCGTTTAAAGAAGAAAAAGCAGCAAGGAACACACACACACACCACAATTCCTCGCAGTAAATAGATATTTATTCAGCACAGATTGGCTTCCTTTTCATCGCCCAAGCCATCAAATTCTGTTTAGCACCTTCTTATTCAACAGACAAGCGCATTTTTCTACGTGTTCTGTAGACCTTTCTACATAAATGATCACAGACTTGATCAAACGCAGCCAGCTTATCATTGCCCAGATTACACCGACGACGACTTCTACACAAGCAAGACAGTCAACACCCCCCCACCCCCCCGATCTAATGTTGGCCAAATAATAATATAACAATAATGGGCAAATCACTTATTTCTCCATAACAGCCAGGCTTGTACTATAGAGGCAACAGGTTGGTAGGTACAGCAGAACTTAGCAACAGCCAGTCGCGTCCAACATTTTACGAGAGGAAGATGTCAGTTTTTTTTAAGATTTAAAGAGAATGCCATTAATCTATGGCCTACCATTTGGTCAACTTATCAGAATAACGCTGAAAAGGTTAATACAGACGCGTCGGACAGACAGAGTATTAGGTAATTCGCGTATTGCCACGCATTTATTATGTTTTGGATTCGAAATATTTGATTTGGAACCTAATCTCAGTCGATCGTCTTATATTATGAGTGTTCCACAGAGCTCGGTTAGATAAGGTGCTATCTTAAAATAAAACATAAAATAAATATCTATGGTTTAATCTGTTTGCTAAAAACAGCCATAGACATCGTATATTGTTCATTCTACCCAAACAACCTACGACACAAAAAAGGTCTCCCGTTTTTTTGTTAATTCTTTGTTTTTTTCTTGGCATTTGAACAAAATGAATAAATTTTTAAAAAAATCGATAATTTCACTAGAAGATGTCCTCGAGTTGCCTAGTTCTATGACCTTTGCGTGGTATGCAGTTGTTACACCCAACAGATCTGATTGCACAGGTAAATGTTTAGCAGTGTCACAGAATTCGATAGAGTTTTTTTTAATTAGAGAGCTTTGAGATTAAAATTCCTTTGTCGTACGTTCCTAAGAAAAGGTTGTCCATAATCGGGACAAATTACGATGAGTGGAAATAAACTTCTCTGCGTTATTTGATGATACCGAAGTCATTTTTGTTCAAAGTACATATCAGTAACTAAACGTGCCGGTAATAAATAGTTGGCTTTTAAAAATCAAAATTCATTTACCAGTGACATATATACCTAAACGCCAACATTCGACAGAGAAAATATTGTACATAATATAATGTCCTAGGCTATATCACTTGCGAGTAATATGAATAAGTAGTATATTTTTATCAAAGTATTCCTGTTATTTTTATATTGCTCTTAAACACATTAATTGGCCAGGACCTGCTTTGACAGCGTGAGTGCCCTTTAAAAAAACAGGATTTACAATACTTTTCTTCTGATTATCTTCCATTTTCACCTTTCTTATGCAACTATAGCAATTTTCCCTCACTTTTATGCTTTGATATGAAACATACGAACATTTTATATTGCTCAGGCTGTGATTATGCCTGGCTGATGAGGCC
>JAUYWI010035120.1:0-18380 GCA_034780595.1 Parotoplana pacifica
TTTTATGTATTTCTATGTCGTATGTCACCCTGTACACAAACCAGAGAAAATAGTCTATAGGTAGTTACAAAATCACAATTTTTCTCAAAGATATCATGGCAGATGATGATTGATGAAAAGCTTTGAATTCTTTTGAAAGTTCATGCCTATAGTTACTGAGTCCAAATAGTCCTGAATAAAAGTTCTAACTTTAGAAGAACAAGTAATCATTTTATATTGAAACATGGAATCTTTATTTCCCCTTATCTTTCAGTCTCATTCGGTATGAACTTTCTCATAAATTCGAAGCTCTTTGTCAAAATTGTGGTAATTAGGTACCAAAGCCCCTTTTTTCTGGTTTTGGTATATAATAATTATTTATACTAAATTTATAAAGTTCTTTACAAAAACGAGTACACGTATTTTTTTTCTATGCAGTCATTGGAAATTCATATTCTCAATATATGAAAATTTGTCGTCGTTGGGAGAATTTCAAATAATAAGCAAATAAGTTTAAAGTATGGTATTTTTAGTAAAAGTAATAATTTTATGTACAACATTACTTGCAAGTAGATTGTATTTTATCATAATTTTTATATAAATAACATAAAAATATATATCTCCATGCCTTATAAAGTAATTCTCTATAGCATATAAAGTAAAGCTTTATGAATTGATCTGTGTATGAGAAAGTAAACTTTATTATCGATGCATAGAATAAAACTTTTATAGTAACTTAGTTTCCACATTTTGTGATATTTGAACAAAGTTCATTCCCTCATTTATGATAAAACATTGTCACCCGCGGTACTATTTAATCTATTTCGGGGAGCTAGCAGTTAATTTAATAAAAGTTGAAAAAAAAAGAAACTAGGCATGATCAATTCATTTCAAGATATGTACGAGTATGCTAATTATTGCTACATAATTTAAATCCAAACGAGTATATGACATTCGTATATTATGTCTTAATATATAACATGTAATCATCAAGTCACAGACGCCACTAAAACTACGATTTTTTAAAAAAGTTATTGCTAAGCGAACAAGCAAAGCGGTTCGAATAAAATGGATTAAACTGATAGATACTCATTATCTCTTATTTTACATGATGATAAGGAAACATCACAAGATGAAATAACGTTGATGTTTCTATCCTTGCTCAACTAAGATCTAATATACAAATAAAAATTTGAATAAAAATAGATATTTTATGTACAATCCCACTATGATAGATATTATTTAGTAGTTTGAATTATCCTGCCAATAACCTTATTTAAAGTTCAAACTAATTTCAAAAGTTTTATATAATTTTGTCGGATGTATTATTTCAAACCAATTTCAATTGGATGTTAGCTCCAAAGATAAACCTTACCCAATGGACTTTATAGAATCACTAAAAATGGACCATTTTTACCCCTTCTCATCATAGACACTGATGTTTCAGCATACCAAATTTTAGCAAAATTGGTTAAGATAGGCAGGCTATCTTAAATTTGAAATTTTTTATTCTCTTTTTCTCCATTTCCATCTTCTTCTTCTTCTTCACTTCAACATTATCATCACAAATTTCTATTTTGATGAAATTTGGCACCTAAAATGACTTAGGGCTAGATTTCTGTTCATTGACAGTATGTGCTCTAATATTTTAAAATAGCATTTATCCAAAAACAATAGCATTAATATGACCTAGTGAGAGCTAACACCCAAAAGTGATTTTCCGGTTGAAGCCAACATAATTTTTGTAGTCGCTAATATTTTGTAATAGAAATTATTTAACTAATCATGGTGGATTTCTCGTGTTTCACATTAAATAATGTATTTATTCCCATGACCAACTATTTAACAAGACTACAAAAAGCTGGTTCAGCACACAATTTTTCAAAGAGAGGATGTAAACATATCTACGCACCTAATTAATGTCCTAGAAAATACAAATAAAATTCCGTCATGATGGACAACCAGCCAGCCAGCGGCTATTTTTTTAGATTCACAAACCTGCACATGCTTTGAGCTCAAAAAGAAGAATTGATTTGAATGAAAGCCTCCGCTTTAAGCCATCTTCTTTTACGTTAATAGTCATTTCACCCACACACTTCATAAATTTTAAACATACAAAATTATATCTTATCGACGGTAACTTTGTATTTAATGTCATACCTCTGCTTCAAAAACAGATGGAAATATGCTGTACATAGGTGAAGTCAAGAAGAAAAAATCTGATGATGTCCATAGACTAACGTTTATATTCCCAGGGTTGATAATCAACACTAATAAAAGCCTTCACAAACCACTAAGCACAATTTATCGAATAAGGCTCTTCTGTGTGAGCTATTTGAGACCTGTAATTCTTTTACAAATTAAATATGGACATTGTTCAATTTTAATTGGCTGGTTCTCGAAGCGTCTTTAAATAGTTCATAAAATAAATCAATTAATCAAGTAGAAATAATAAGAGCTAAGGGTGTAAAAAACTAAACATTGCCTAAACATTATTAGATGACTTTTTTAGATCTAAACTTGGGTCTGCTATAGCTACAAACGGATACATTTCTTTAAATTCCAGTTTTCTAATTCATTTTTTTTAATTTTCAATAACCAATCAATTTTGAATTTTGAATAAAGGTCACAGTTAAAAAGGGTAAACAACTACAAGTATACAAATTTATGAAGGTGAAAATTGATTAAACGTAAAATTTTTGAATTAATTTTTTTTTGTATGTAGTTATTCAGATAAACATTTAATAAAGGCTAAAGCGTAGATTTTAATTATTTTAGATTACAAATTCAGTATGAATGGGCATTAATGATTAATCCTTAAAATACAATTTCAGAAAAAGTGATTTAAAACGCATCGTACAGGTCTGGTCCCAAAATCAGTGGACCTCATTTTCTGACTTTGGATAAAAGTATGATATTTTTATTTGGCACACTTATAACATATCAGATAAAGAATAGATTAGTCAAATATGAGGGCATTCCAATGAACTATTTATTAGAAAATTAAGTTTTCTACTTTTCTTATCTAAAAATATAGAATTTTTATATATGGGCAATTTATTGACACAATAAAAATTTTTGGATGAATATATTTTTTACTGAAATCTGCAACACTGGTTAGACATCAGATATGGAACAAACTGCAAACAATTTAAAAAATTCAATTCGAGGGACCCTGTAATTTAAAAACTAAAAATTATGGATTTTTTTTACTCTCGGGTGCACCCAAAATACATATTAAACAATGAAGTATTTATTAGCCAATATTAATCAATTCTATTAATATTTGGCTTCAGAATTGATTTTGTTGTAAACCATCATAAAAAGTGTTTAATTTCATCTGAGTTCATAAAAAGTGTTTAATTTCCCCTGGATTTTTATTTTAGAAATATCATTACTTATACTCATACATAGCAGTGATAAAGAAGAAATTTATAGGTTTTCTTTTTTCCTTACAATTTATTAAAATAAAGTAATTATTTTTTTCAAATCTAATATCAGTTTCCGCGCTAAAATATCATATCTAATTCCAAATTAAAATATCAACAGAATGATTTCCTATAAAGCTAGTAAGACAATCAAGATTAGGTAGAAGTATGAATAAATCATCTTCCAATCGTTTCACTGTGTATAGCTAACACAACTTATAAAAGGAGCTTATGCCATGACAGTTCTCATTCAAATTCAAGAGCAATCTTAGCATTATCACTTCAATTTTAATTCAATGACCTAATAGTGTGCGGCAGTTAAAGGGTTGACATCTTTTCGTGAGGATTAAAAAACGATTCATTTGAAAAATGAGCAGAGTTGAATTTTCTGTTAAAAGCTGAAGTCATATTAGCCGTAGACATTGATAAATAACATTTACATTTGAAAGTTATCCGAAATATTCTCTTGTCAATTAAATAAAATATGATGCAAATCGGTTGACACAATTTTGAAATAATAACTTAAAAGGGAAATGGTGAACACCATAATCACTCCGTAAAACAGTACCTCTTTATGTTCTGTGAGATAAAAACACAAATTTCACATAAATAACATTGGTTCCAAATAACACCTTGTTTTCTAGCTAGTAAAATTAAATTTAGCCGCGTAGTTTCTCTTTATTACAAAAATCTAGCTTTGGTACTTGAAATAATATAAATACAAATCAAACTGAATTAAATTTATTTTTACCACTACTGTTGATCCAATTTAGACATTAACTTCACTATGGGTCTTCAATCTTCCAAAGCTAATCTTACTAATAGTTTCCACTTCAGTTGATAAATTCCCCAGAACACAAAACCTCCCCACACAATAACAACACTTTTGCATGTATTTGAAAAATCATGTGGTAACATAAGTCTAATATGAAATAATATCTTGTAATGTGCTAAAACCATTAGCTAATCGATTTCATCACCAAATGGAAAACGCCAATTTTAATTAACGATCAAAACGGAGTTCAGACTATATCCTCATACCTAATTTCTAAAAGTCACATAATTCAATTAAATTTAGTTTAAAATACTATTGATATCCATTCATGTCATTGTCCATTTAGTTGGCACGTAATACTAATAAAATAAAACCCGAAATGTTTGGATAAATTCTATCAGTTATAAAAGAAAACGTACGTAATTTCCGTTAAACTATTTTATCTAAAATAAGTACAGTTATTACTTGCAAGTAGTATTTCTATTTAATCTTAGTTTTAATAAAAATTGCATAACATATTTACACGAAAACCTAATTGTGAACGTACGACCAAGCCAATTTTTTAGCTACTTGTAATTTGCAGAAGTGTAAATTTGAAGTGAATCCTTTCAATTGTTTCACCGATATTTATCAGCATAGGAAAAACAACAACACCATACTCTACAGATAACTTTGTGACTGTTTTACATACTCACATCTGTGTCTTGGTTTTTTTTCTGTCATTCTCCTTAAAAATGAGCTTCTATTGATACCAAAACAATAAAAATAATTTGCAATTAAACTACAAAATCTTAGAAATAAATCGATTACATGCATAGATAACTAAAATGAAAATACCAGATACCTATACTTTGATAAAAAATATTCTACTTATTTAAGTTACTCGCAGGTGATAGCCCATAATACCTGTTTCGGCCTTGTTGGGCTTCATCAGCCAGGCATACTCACAGCCTAAGCAATATAAAATTTTCGTATATTTCATATCAAAGTATAAAAGAGAGGAAAAATCGCTATATAATATTGGTAACTTTTATTTGAAATCTTAGTTACATGTCACCACCTCTATCGCAGCCCTTCTGATGATTAGAAACAACAAATATTAGATATGAACAGAATAAAATCCTAAACTTAAAATCATCAATAGAATCTACAAGCCAACCTATTTATAAACAAAAGCTTCTAAGGCGCCATTTATTACTTAATGATACTCGTAGATTGGTTCTTTTCCATTACAAAATATAGACGTAGTTCTTTTTTTATTAAAAAAACAGCTTTCCTAATATATCAATTGGAATTTACATATTAATCAATTTCAGATTTCGAAATATTATCGTTAATAAACTGCTTATACAATGATCAGTTGGAATTATTTGAAAGTCGGTGTTTTAAAGTTATGAAACGAAAGCAAATAATATACGATTAATTTAAGAAAGAAAGATAAAAATCTATGTACATACATACAGACCTATTGGATCTATAATAAAAATAGATTTTATTCATTAAAAATTGACCCAAAAAACAATGTAATTTATAAGAGAATGAACATTAAGTTTAAATCTATACATCTAACAACAGACATTGGGTTCAACTTATTAGCCACTTGGATTAGTATAATACAGACATTCCAATGTTTCCTCTATTCATTATTTTAGCTAATTAAAAAAACAGAATTAAGTTTGAAATGCCTATTACCTAAACCTTCAAGAAATAATATTTCATTAACCTTCGTTTACTGTTGAAGTGGTCCATTGGACCCCAACGATTCTAAAATTACTGTGTTTTTTTATAAATAAAAGCTGTAGCTACAAATGCTTCTATGAGAATTAAAATTTATATGTTAGGCAAGCCTTCTGGAAATTTCCGATGCATACAGGCAATTTCTGTCCACGGAGCAACCTTCGTCAGATCCATTCAACACAATGGCTTCAAAAGTCACTTTATTAAACCATAATCCCAATTGGACGTTAGATGACAGATTGTTTTACGAAGATCTTTATATTACTAATTTAAAATGCCTAAATCCAACTGGTATAAATCAAAGACATAATGACATGAGCATCATTAAATTTTTTAAATATAATTTAACAACTTTCGTTTAGATTCTACCTCATTAATATTTCTGAATCTCTATTTCCAATTTCCTTATCTTTGATTTCTAGGTTTTCTTAATTTCAATTTTGTTGTAGATGACATCCATACGATTTTTATTAATTTATGTTTCTGGTTAACCTACTTACTTATTTATCAACCTATACTATGTACATCAGCAGTTTTGTTTAATGTTTTAAATTATTTATTGCAATTTGATTTATTGTAACTGATGAAGACAAATCTTTAGTTATATTTATTTTGATTTGAATATTAATTTCTTTCTATTTCGCGCAGTTATAGATACATATATATATAATTTCTAAAATTAGCTACATTAAACTATCATACAATATTACATATTACAATATTACAAGATCACATTCTAATTTGTATAATATTTTTATATCTTGAAATTAACTTAGAATTTTCTTCATTTTTAGAATTTCCTTATTTTTGACAAATAAAATTTATACTTTTCTGAATTAAATAATTCTGTTGGTACCTTACCTCAAGCATAAATTAATGCCAAACAGCTGCAACCCGCCATGCACAACACAAATTTCATTCCATTGAACTCCGACTATAATCAACCCTCTAATACATGTTAATTTGTGGATCATAACTCAAGTTTGGACTGGGGTTCATCGGACCCCCGGCCCAGTAAACGGAGGGTGCTGAAAATCTCGGTAAGCAAAGGGTTAACTTGCTTATGTCTCCTTGCTGAATTTATTTTGAACAATTATTAAGTAAAAAAAAGATCATTAAACAACAGTTGCAAATTATAATCAAACACAGCTACAACTAGGGGTACCAATCCATAGAATGAACCCACTAAAATCCAAGTTCTAAAACAAATTAGATTATAACCTGTGCTAATGATAACATATTAAAGACTATTTGTATAATTTTTCCCCTTCTATATCTACTTACGTTCAAATGTAATATGGACGGACATTAGTTTTATGGTGTTGGTAGTAACTTGAGATCAAAATTCGAAATTGATATATCTAAATCCAAGTTGGAAGAAACATTACTTGTCGATTTCCCTATAACTATATATCTTCAAACTTTTAATTAGTTTATACCAACTTAGATCAAGGTCTCAAGGGATAAGCCAATCTTCTATGTATAATGTAGGTAGGTATATAGCCGATGTATATTGAAATAAAGAAATCAACGGTCGTTTGATCTCAGAGAATGATGTGAAAATAAACCCTAATATCCGTCATTTTGTAAGCTATGACTTAATCTTGCAATGTCAAAATACAACAGCAAGTAATATTGTAATGACTAGTTCCAGAAATTCAACATTGATGCTTGCTGTTTTTGTATGTTTTTTTTAGAAAAAAATGAATGTAAAACATATAAAATGTCTTATTTTTTTGCCCCCATAAGCAATTTAAAAGTCCAACAATTTCATTTTTTTGAGAAATTATATGATTTTGTACAAAAAAAATCAGTTAGTTTGTTAGTAGGTATGTAATTCGCTAATAGTAGTGGGTGCATTCATAGCAAAATGGCTTTAGCATCCTCAGGGACTGTCTCGCTTGTCATCGCTGATCTTATGCTTTTCGCCAATTAGAATAAGCATGTTTTGAGGTGTAGATAACTACTACAAAGCCAGCTTTGATAAAAACCTCTTCTAGTATGCCATAGCCACACATTTACAGAGCTGGTGGTGTCCAAAAAAGAAACGCAAGTCGTAAAAAATACTCATGTTTAATCAAAAGCTAATTAATACAGCCCCCGGATGTTGAAGAGCTGTACCTCCTCTTCGGCGGACATAACACTGCTGTATACTGGCAGTATAGTGGCTGAGTCCCTTGTTGTGCCCACCATGTTGCCACAGTCTACAGTAAGCGTCATGTCCGCCCTTCAACGTCAGCACATTATTAGTCCCACTTATTTTTAGACAAGAAAAATATCTGAAATATTCGAAACCACCACCCCCCCACCAACTCCGCTTTCTCAACTTTAGCCGGGTTGTGTAGAGGTTGTTCTACTTGCCTCAATTTTTTATTTGATGTCCCCTGCACTCACGTCCTAACTCTATTATACTCTGTGTGAACTGTTAAATTTAATAACAGCAACTGAAAAATCATTGGTGTACAACAACAAAATATATCAATGGTAATTAACAAAAGAGGGGGTTCATTTTACAAAAGTTTACCACATTTGTGTTGAAATGTTTTTTTCCCCTAATGTTCTAAGACTAGCAATCGACGACTTTACCGGAAGGCAATTTTATTATCTTTAGAAGAATAAATATATCGTAATCAATATAATATCGAAGCTAATTTTCCAGTCCAATAAAATATATTAAAGAAATCTAAATAGTTGCCTTGGTAGTCTTAATCTATGTAATCCATGCGTATTATGTGATCCGTTTAATATCCGCTAAGATACATCTGGTACAAGTTCAATATGCTACGAGTTTCTTGTTATTTGTTGTAGGTAATTATCTATCTAACAAATCTTTTGATAACGATTATTACGTGTGAATCTTCGTCGGCAATGAAGATAAGATAAAGAGTGGGTGCACATATTGGCCATACATTAGGCATGGGTCGGTTTAACCCATAGCTAGTAGGTGGGGGGCGCAAATCCCCCCCCAACACAAATTTGCGAAAAAAGTAATTAAAATTGTGTGTATATTAGATAAAGAAAAATTGGAAGTTTAACTATAGGATAAAATATGAACTGTATATATAAATGCCTTTAGATTTGACCTTATACTTCTTTTCTGATACACTATTAGTGTACCAAGTAGAAAGTTTATAGCTTTATCTCAAAAATGAATTTAAGGTCCACTGATTTTTGGACCAGGCCCAGCCAACACGATAAAAATTCATTTTTAGTAAACAAATTCAACCGAAACCCACTGAAAACGATCTAGAAACAATTTTTAAGCTATTATAAACCATAAAATATATTTTTTGAAACTTTTCACTTTAGTGGACTGGCCCTATAAGGGTGGTACTCATATCTCAGGAAACATAAATGTGAGGAATCTCAAAATTGTATACCTTGTTTTAGATGTCTTCTAGATTATAAATCCTAGGTTTGAGCAAACTAGGTTATTTTATTGGCATTTTAGAGCTATTGATTTTTTGGGGCCCAGATCCAGTCAAGCATTGAAAATCGATTTTTCTAAACCCCATTTCTAAAACCATTTATATTTATTCCAAAACAACTAAAAATAATGTAAAATGTCAAAATAAACCTTTTAAATCATTTAGAGCCATTTAATTATGATAAAACTCAATCTTGAAAAATCAATTTTTACGAACCTTGTCTGGTATGGTGGACCTCATAGACCAGCAATCATAAATATGAAGTATCCATTTTCTAATATATTATTTCTAGTGCCTTTCTAATTCTAAATCTCAAATTTGAGAATAATTGGATGTTTGATTTAGATTTTAGAGCGATTTTAGTGATTTTGACCAAAAATATCGATTTTATTTTGCATCAAAGATGACTTTTCAAATTTGTTTCATGGATTTCCATTACTGAATGTCTAATGGACTTACACTGAAAATGTCAATCGGACAAACTTCAATTTTTGGTCCTCTATGACGTCAATGGCCCTAGGTCGGCTCCATTATAAAAATAGTTTACCCTAAAATATTCCAAATTTCAGTCCAAGCCATCCTTATTAAGTATGATATTCTATGTGGGGGGGGGGTGTATACCCATACTTATCAGAGGCGTATAGCTCAAAGGTTCATTAGCCGAGGGTTAAACATAGATATCGAAGTTATTTATTATTTTACTCTTAACCATTTGACCTTAGATATATGTTCATAACCGCTTTTCCTGAGAATATATACATACGAGTATACAGTAAGTAAAGAAAGTTTTATTCTTCTAATTTTAGCAAAATAGAAGATTAGTCGATGATTAATAGCTAAATTTAAAGGCCAGTTAAATGTTCTACTTAAAAAAAAACAATATTGGAAGAAACCTATTTTCAGGGACAAATGTAGGTACCTGCCAAAATAGCAAAAACTACGTTAGCTCTAGCCACAAGAGCTAGCTTCTAAATTTCAATCAATAGTTTGAATTCAGATATTTCATTCATTCATATGAATTTTTTTAAATTAACCATTTTCACATTTACAATATATCTTACATAATTTGTTTACTGTTGTCTCTCTAGAAATAATTTATTCAAATTACTTTATGTAAATTATTCTTATTCGTCAGTATTAAAATATTTGAAATCATACATTATTTAACTAAATTGATTAGCTTTTTAAAATTCATATGAATAAATGAAATGTCTGAATACAAACTATTGATTGAAATTTATAAGCTAACATATAAAATGGATATCATGTATTTTTTGGCTAGAGATAACGTAATTTTTGTTTTTTTGGGCAGGTAAATATGTCCCTGAAAATCATAGTTCTTTCCAATATTGGTTTTCTTAAAAAGTAGAACATCTAACAAGCCTTTAGTTTAACTATTTATTATTGACTAATGTTCTATTTTGCAAAAATTAGAAGAATAAAATTTGGCAGGTAAAACTCATATATTTTTTTAGTTGACTCTAAGACGAATGAATTAACTAGGGTTAGATGGGTGTCGTTTGATATTGTATTCATAGATATCATAAATCAAATTTTGCTGTCACACTTACAGTCAACTCAGAGAAATTAGGAGAAGGATATGTTTCAAAACTTAAAAATTATACATAAATTGTATATCAATTAGATTTATTTTTATTTGTTTAAATAGATTTCTCTCTAACTGTTAAATATAAAAAAACGTTACAAAAGATTTATGTAGATGTCAAAATTTGCCTATTTTACATGCATATTATATTACTTGCATTTTACTTTATCCGTCAAATATTTAAAAAAAATCAAGTTTCATGTAAAATGGTGAAACTAGCTTATGGCCATTTGCCCTCTTAGCAACGGTTATATGCATCAAATAATCATCTTACTTTGTCTTTTCAATTAAAGAACTTATAGTAATAATTCTTTAATAAAAAGCCGTTAACTGCTAAAAAAAATAATATATAATTATAATGAATTTTCGAGGTTAAACCTCCTTATCAAATTATTAGAATAGTATTTAACAAATTTAAAATTATTTGAATCAAATTATAATATTATATATATAGATATCGAAATAATAAAAATATGCTGAGTTTGAAGAAAAGATAAAGTTAGAGTAATAAAGGGGTAATGTCATTTAATTCTTCTTAGAGTGAACCACATTATTTTAAAGAACTTATGTTTTAAGTTTTATCCAAATAGGTTATAGTAACATGATAGAAATAGGTAGAAATGGTGTTACTAGCAACAGTTGTTCTGCACCGATTTAGCATTTTATTTTGAGTTATCCATTTGGAAACTTATATTCGGATGTTGCAAAATGGTAAAAATAGCTGTAAAACCTGGTTGCTATGGCCATTTCGTCCCTTTGCTATGCAGCAATTTAGCATGTTTCTCCTTGTTGGTCAAGGATTCTATGTTCCAAATTTCATCCAAAATTTTGACCTTCAATATCTCTGTTAATATTTGACCGATTTTAATAACATAATAAAAATCACCATAACAAGTTTTCTGCTTATAACTTTTGTAGATAGAGATAGTTTCAGTAAAATTGAATCCTTGATAGGTAGACCTAACTGTGTGCGTCGAAATTACATTTTCTGACACTATAAGTTGTTGATGTACAGTGGAAAATTAAAACCAGATGAAGCAATTGCTTTTGGCTACACTCGAGTGTAGCTATAATATTTTAGATGTTGGCATACTTCTATGCACAAACTGGAAACTGTGAATAACTGTAACCATATACAAATTAGAAACAAATTTAATTTAAGATGTGGGTACTATCTATAATATTGCACTGAAATATTATATCTAATTTAACATCAGTACATTATCAGCAATTGTACCATTTAATTAAAATGTCACAGATTTAAAAACAAACTATTAACTGAAATGTCACTGTTTATTTTTATAGTTTTGATGAAAATAAACAATTAGATTTCAGTTAATTAATATTGAAATCTTCGAAATATTCAAGTAGTCCTTCAGTTTCTTATTATCAACGAAGTAGTTGATTCCCCTAATTTAAGTTTTATTCAGTGACCTCTTGCTTTCTTGCTTTTATAAAACTTCGATTCTGGGATATTAATTTTTGATTTAATCTGTCTTTATCTACACAAATCTGCTCGCTGGGATTGTGGGAAGCCCAGACCCATGGTTGTGTCCCAAAAGATTGATGTTTTTTAAGTGGGGCATGGTAGAAAGAGAACGCTTTTAAGTGACCTAAGCAGATATACTACAAATTGAAAGGTGTGAAAATGTTAACTTTTGATGTTATAAGTATATTTCTTACGTTTACGGAATATGGGTTTTCAATTAAAAAGTTATTTTTGTTAAAATATACATGTAACTACTATAAGATTTAATCTATTATTAATAGAAATAGCATAATAAGTATACTTTTACAAAAACCTATTTCCTGTGAACCTTATATCATAACATCGACAGATGGCAATACAATAAATTATTGGCCAATTGGATAAGCGAATAAACAATTGGGCACGATCAGTTGATTAGAAGGGTCTGGGCTATCTGTCTAAGACCCAAGAACGTTATAACTGTTTCTTCAATTCCCGCATCTCAAAGGTTCATTAGCACGGTCAACAGGCGGATACATTTTTTGTTGAATTACAACGGATCATGAAACCCAAAACAGCTTAACGGAGCTGTTGGAGCAATCCGCTATTTCAACTCAACTTCAATGAACGCCGCGTGGAGAATTATTTACAAAAACCTCTCGCTTTTTGTTCCTATCACTACCTATTATCCTTATTGTGTCCATATTATCTTTCTTGTGATCTAAATACATACAAAGCATGTCTATTATCTCAATTTTAAATTTAGTGGCTACAAACATATGTTATTAATTGACTATTTAATCGATTTTTTGTACAATTGCAATCTTTCACTAGCTATGTATTTAAACTTTGTAAATTTATATCATGCGAACATAAATAGTGAAAGATGCCACAAATTTTAATGTGTTTAAGAGTAAAAGTAAAACTCACTTGATTTTGTAAGGTGTCATAAGCTTTAAAAAAGCCGACTTACATTTTTTTAAACATGTTAATGGTATGAAATCCAAGATGGCCGCCAAATAACACTTTTTTTTATTAAACTAAGCATTTTATTCATCAATTTGCATTTTCAAAAACTGATTAAAATTATAAATCCTACAACTTAAAATATATATATACTAAATTCGATTGAAATTTAAGTCCAAAATGTAGAAAAATCGATATTTTAATATTATTTTCATTTTGCACTAAAATAAATCATATTTTCTATACCAAAATTCTTATTATAAGACCCAAATATTCTAAGAAGACAAAAAAATCAATAAATTTTCTATATCAATATACATTTTGAAAAAGTTTAGTCTATCAAAAAAACAGGCTTCCAATACTTTTCTTCTGAATATCTTCTTCTTTTTCTCTGCTTATGCAAAATTAGCTAATTTTCTTTACGTTTATGCTTTGATATCAAATACACCAACATTTTATATTGCTCAGCCAGTGATTGTGCCTGCCTGATGAGGCCCAACAAGGCCGAAACAGCTGTCCTGGGCTATCACTTGCGAGTAATACAAATAAGTAGTATATTTTTATCAAAGTAAACCTATTTTTTTTTATTATTACTCTTAAACACATTTTAAATTTAGTTCACATTGGGGAAAATGCACTAAAATCGATATTGATTTTTTAAAATTGTTTTGACCATTTGATGCCATAAACCAAACAAAATTAATTTTTATTATGCATCAACATCAGAGGTGGTTTTTTATTTGATAACTGTTCAATTTATGGGAACAAAAGTTCAAAAACAATGACAAGGATAATTAACTATTTCGGACTGAACAAAATGATGTCATTGGATCTGTAGCATTAGAAATGGTTTCAAGACCGATTTGAGATTGGATTTATTATTGGGCTAATATACAAAAATATGAACTTTAAATGTCTGAACTGATCATTTGGGAGGTAAGGATCAAGCTAGTTGGGCTTGTTCTATGACGTCATATGAAGCCATAGAAGTTGAAAATATCTCAGAAGGTGGTAGAGCAATTTTGACACAAGTCAGTAGACATGAACATATCTCATATAGGGGCATCACATTCCAAAATTATTGATTTTTGACAAAACAAACCAATCAGGAAATCATGATCCAATGAAGGAATTTTAAAACGTCGATCTAGGTTTTAAAAGGTTTTTAAAAGGCTTTAAAATAAGGAAGCTAAAATGAATCATTTTTAAAAATTCTATAATACTATGGCAAAGTATTTTTTTATCTCATAGATCTAAGCATAGAACTTTTTTTACCTAATGGATCTACACAAATTTGTCTTGATTGAAATATGTATGTAAATTTCATAAAAGATTTCTAGTAGTACACAACCAAGAATTTTTTAATAGTCAATTTATTTACAGCTCAACTACATTAAGAACAAAATACAAATCCGACATCTGAAACCCTAACATAATATGTTTTAGATGTATCAATCATTAATTGTTCTCGAGAAATTTAAAATACGTAGGAATGTACATGGTTAGAACTCCAAATTCATTGCTTAATTTTAAATTTATTTCGAAAGGCATCTATCACCTATCTATTCTATTGAAAACTCCTTTAAAGAGAACACGGTATGATAATAGACCCTGACATAAAGTGCTAATTTACATAAATATGCCAACTCTATTCCATGTTAAATACCTACTTGCCCTCTAAGCAAGGAAACCGAACTTACAATCATTGCCGTTAGTAGTCAAGCGTTAACAGGCGGAAAAGAGAACCCAATTGTGTTTTTTTGTACAAATCATTCAATCCCTGTACTTTCATGGACAAACATTTACAAGTAGATTAAGATAGCTACCTATAAACATTATAATGACAAACTGAAATTATTATTTACCTTGACAGATTCAAACAAAAACAAAGTATCATAAAAAACAATCAAACTCAAGTTGAGATATTATACCTCGCGTTAATCGATATAACATACGTAAGCGCCAGCAAAATCATCATATTATTTATTTTAAAAAGCAGACAACAACAACTTAACTAAACTGATGATGACAAAACAAAACCAGATAGTTCAAAGTTTTTGCGGCTTTCCCAACAATGATCACACGCCGAGACTCCAAACAAAAAAGAGATGATGCGAACAATTTTGAGACTTTTAAAAACTGGACTGTGTGCAGCAGCTCGTACATAAATCAAAATAATAATTTTAATTTTCACTCTAAAAGAGCAGTCGGCAACGTTTGTGGAAACAACAGTTACGTTTGACACAACAGTTCAGTTTGACTTGTATACTTTCGTTCAACTATGATCTTTAAATCCGACTATACATATCCTTACCCATACCAATACCGGCAAGTTTAAAATAATAACTTATATGTTAGAGACCAATGTATGTACTTCAAAATGAAAATCTCATACTATACTGATGGGCATAGATATCTTAAAATATTAACAGTTACATAAAATAGAATTTAATATTTATTATCTTGGTGGAAAGTCAACTGAATATCAAACTGCTATTTTTTCAAAAATTTATTTCTGTTGGTTTATCTCCACCGTCATAACTGAGTGTTTTTACAGTGAGAACATAATTTATTGCTCATTATGATGTCTGGGGTGGATCTGATAACGTCTTAGTTTCTTTTGCTATACCTATGGACTAATTCGAAAATGGCGAATACAAAAATTGGCTCGCTTTTTAGAACCCCGTTCGTTAAGACCATTCTAGAATGACCTAAAATGGTTGTTCCTCCCATTGTTCAATTCCTATCACTTAAAATCGTATTTACTAATCTATCCAATCGGCCTAAAATTTGGGGTACTGGCTAACTGACTTCTGTTGATGTCACAAGTAAGAAAAAAGTTGTATGACCCGGCGGTCACAAGAAATGCGTTTTTGTGTACAAATATTTTATTATTTTTATTAAAGTTACGCATTTTACATGCATATTACTTGCAAGTAGTATTATGGTATATAATTTTAATAAAAATAACAAATTATTTTTACGATTATGATTTTTTACTTAAACGTGGAATGGATAGACGAGTTAAATACAAATTTTAAAAGAGGAATTTAACAATAGGAAGGACCATTTAGGGTCACCTAGCAATCTCAAATATATTCATTTTTATCAAATGTTTAATTTGACCGTAAAACAAAGTTTTGTTGTATTTTTAGCTGAAAACACAGGTAACCATTCATTCATCTTGTCTGTCATTATGTACAGTATAAAAATGTAGGCAATGTCATGCATTGGTACGTATAATACCTAATGTAAATATATAGAAAACAAAATGTTTATTAATTAATTTAATAGTTTGTCTGTTTGTGTTTTTTTTTCTTTAAAGAATTAATTTAATTAATTATGTGAAAAAGATTACAACAATGGTAAGTAACAAACGACGAAGCTACAATTGATTTGCTTCTCAGACAAAATACTCGAGAATAATTAATGGAATCTAATAGAATCTCGTATTAGGTATATCCACCTACATTTTAAAACAAGAATCAAAGCCTCCCTCGGGGAGGCACACGAGTGATTTAGGAAGTAAACTGCTTGGCGTATATGGAGGTATATTTTTTATTAAATCAAACAACATTTGCATACTTCTTCACAACAACACCAAATTGATATTTTACTGTTTAAATTTGGAATGACTACAATAACTATGTAGATCTCAGATGCTATAAATAATAACAATCTCATTCATCTAAATGTCAAAGGTAGTGAAACAGATCCCTGGGGTAACTAGTCGACAAGCATTTGAATAAATTGTAAAAAATCCGCTTTCACAAATAATATTATTCACCACCTACGACAGATGATCAAAGAACACACACATCAGAAAGTTATAATTCGAAACCATAGCGAGAAAGGACAGAACATGGATGACGTGTAGCCATGCCTCTCACAACGCCAATATTAGGTACGCCGAAAATCCCTTAGAATCAAAATAATTACGAAAAATGCAATTTCTGCAGGTGTTACGGTTTCTTTTTTCCAGAATAAAATGTTGCCTAATCAAATGCTGTTTTATTTTAGGATCCAGAATTTCGAATTAGGTATCCAATTTGAGGATTAATGTTCGCAGTAATTCAAACTTTGTGATTTTGTCATATTTCTGCAGTGTATAGTTGATTGAAAAGTTTGAATGAATAGAATCTGTGTGAATGGCTAATGTGACAAATGCATGTGAAATGGACATTAAACATAGTTAACTAATATTATTAATTCTATAAATAAAGACAGATAGATAAACAAAAAAGGCTGACGCAAGCAACGTCCATTCTCTGACAACGTAAAAGTTCGTTTACCTTTTTCTTAACCACCGTCATATACATATTGTTGATGTGGATAGTATGCATATTAATTAGTTATATTGAGGCTAACAAGTGAAAACTAATTAACAACATTGACCTAAAATTCTACTTGATATTCCTGCCTAAATTGATATATCGCTGGTCAGGGGATTCGCCCACACATACTCTAAATTTGGAGCAGACTGTGGCTTAAATTTAGAAAAATCAAGTTTTCGAATTTACCAATTCTCTTGCACACATTTTATAATTGTTGTTGCTTGATGTTTCTAGCCTAGCAATGTCTAAATTGTGTGTTGCCGGTGGCGGGGGCTTTCCACACACCCTAGAATTAGTGTGGAATGGATATAGACACGCATCTCCAAAATCCAACTTTCAGAAGCTGTGGGCCAGCCAAATTTGTTTATCTCATATTTGTTTACATCTCTAATAACATGCTATCACTTGAGGGTATCAAACCTTTTGTACCCGATGACTCAGGGGCGTATCCATAGGGGGGTGGTTATGATAGCCAACCCCTTCAACTGTGAAGAGCCCCTTTTCTGGTTACCTTGCTGAGAACGTAGTATAAGTATTTATTCACCTAAAGACACCCTCCCTACGCCTCCTCAGCATACCTGAGCAAGGGGGAAGGGAGGACATGTCCCACCCCAGAAAAAGAGGAAAAAAGAAGGGAGGGCGAAAGAAGGAAAAGGGGG
>JAUYWI010035231.1:0-18379 GCA_034780595.1 Parotoplana pacifica
AAACAATAATCAGAAGAAAGAAGAATTGGATTGGACATATAATACGTGGAGAAGGAATGGTCAAAGCAATTATGGAAAGTCGATTTCTAGGGAAACGTGGAAGAGGAAAACCAAGAAAGGGGATGTTAGAAGAATTGAAACAAAACACCTATAGAGAATTGAAGGACCGGGCAGCTAACCAAAAAGGATGGGTAAAGGGATGCCATAGAATTGAACCTGCCTAATAACTGATTAGGTAGAATACTATATAGATAGATTTTTTACAATTTAGTTTCCGTTTTCTGATTGGCAAAAAAATAAAAGAGGTTACCATTGGGAGCCGCAATAAAAGTTACAAAATCATGTATATTTTATGTTTTTTTATTATAATTAGAAATTTTAATAAAATAAATCCAAACTTTTTGAATACCTGCTACTAAACAGAGAAAAATATCGAAATAATACTAACTTTTTATTTTTAGATTGAGGCTCGAAATGGTGGAAATAAATAGTAGTTATGTCATCCATAAACTGCATAATACACCATTTATTAAATAATTAGAACTGTTTTCCCTCAAATTTTTGAGCAATTTTCATTTTTCTTTGGCTATTTTTGTATATCAACCTTTATCGAGAATTTTAGGTCATCTAGAATACAAAGTGCCTCCTTCCCTCCAACCAAAGACGTTATAGAGTTAACTAATGAATGCCTACAAAATATTATTTGCATATTATCTACAAACATTTAAGTTACATTTACCCTTGGCTGTTTAACATTTCGTAATCAAATAAAAAGTATTTCATCGTCGCTGTATTAATACAAAACCAAGGATGTTTGCCAAACATAAGCGAAGTAATTGCAAAGCAGCCATAACAAATTGTACCTATCCATCATTATAATTAATTGCTTACTGCTCTATTTAGCCTCTGAAAAGTATAGCTAGGTATAATTGAAACATGTTGTAAAGACTTCATAAATTACAAAGATAAAGCTTCATTGTTTTGGATATGAAGTTGCACCCTGACTATACATTCAATATTTTAAAAAATCTAGAGTGTCTACAATATGTTTACCAAATAATCAATTCAATTAAGATTTTCAAACATATATTTTAGCAATGTTATTTGATCAGAGGGCCCTCAAGTGACCATAAAGACTTAACCCCTATTTAGCCTAATATGTATTTTTTTAAAAATCGTTAAAAACTTATCAGTTATTAGGCAGGTTCAATTCTATGGCATCCCTTTCCCCATCCTTCTTGGTTAGGTACCCACAAATTGACCACTTATTTAATTATCTTTTTAAAATCAATGTTGCCAAATAAATGCCAAACGTTTTATGTCAATAATAAATCTTACTTACTTCAAGTTGTGGTTTTAAATTGAGATAGATTGTGATCGAGTCTGAAAATGTCGTATATATATAATATATGAACTGAGTAAAGTGCGGTAAATATACTTAAGATTCCACTTGATATGACAAAAACACAAAACAACCTATACTTTATATTTACACTACGTATTTAGTGTTTTCTTAAATTATAACTGAATAATGATTATTTTCAAATAAGCATAAGACTGCCCTGTTCACTAAACTTTATTGGCATTGAATTAAAGATTGATAACATTTAAAAAAAATTTTACATATCCGATTTTAGCCACTGCTTATGGATAAACGTTGACTTACTCAAATCAAAGTTGTCATCTGCTGAAGATTGTGCAATTGTTGGACTGATCATCAAAAAAAATAAGAAATGAAATTCAATTGCCATCATAGACTGTAAATAGAAAAACAAACACTTGTAAAAAAAGTACACTTGAAACGTCTATACGTCAATTTTTAGGCAATATTCAACTTCTAATTCAATCTTTAGCCAATATTCAACTTCTAATTCAATCTTTAGGCAACATTCAACTCTGATTCAATCTTTAGGCAATATTCAACTTCTAATTCAATCTTTAGGCAACATTCAACTCTGATTCAATCTTTAGAATGGTAAACTCTAATTAATCTTTAGATAACTACCTATTGCAAAATCAATCTTTAGATATCAATGGACTACAAAATCAATCTTTTAAAAGCTACCTACGACAAAATCAATCTTTAGATAAAGTCTATCTCCCTAATCAATCTTTGAATAATTTGCTACTACCAACTCAATTGTTAGCTCTACTTCTATTTTATATCAACATCAGGGGAATTTATTTTATCCCCTAAAATAATTATTAATGATTTCATTCTCCTTATGTCAATGTGTGTTTGTCACAAATAATTTTTTATAAATGATATTAGTACATGAATACTGTTTCCGCCCTAAGAATATTTATTTTGGAACAAGCTTTTTTGCTACGTTAATTGAATCCCTAATAAATAAGAATCTAACTGTTTGACAATAAACTTGAGCTACAATATGGATATATAAGCTCAAACAAAAATTCAAGTCTTACCTAAAAATCGGGTTTCAGAACTAACCGAATCTTTGAATGATTGCAAAATAAAATGAGCGTAGCAGAAACCAATTTGTAAAATGTAAAGTGCTGTGGTAAAGAAGTCGCCAGGAGAAAGTGAAAAGACAAAATTCTATCTACATAGCTAAAGATGAAGAATTTCCTATCTCCCAGTAAAATAATGTTACACATTGAATTGTTACCGATGCCGTAGTTAACCCTTGACTGCCGATACCTAAGCATGCCGATCAAAGTCTTGGCTAAAGAGCGGCGGGTCATTTGGTTTAGAAAATTATTTTACGTGGCCGGTTGGACCTGGCCAAATGTGGTGCACAATCACATTGTAAATACTGCGAGAATAATTTGACAGGAAAGTCTGTTTGACAAAATATACACGTGAATGGAGGCTAAAGGTAATCATATAAAATGTAGTCGGTAAAACTTACTTTTCCTTAACACAAAGCAAAGTGATATATTTCTATAGAATTTGTGTCATCTATTAAAAAAGATTAACAGTTGATATGAGCAGGTTGTGCCCTAGAATTCACAAAAATCAATAATTTTAAAAACAAATTATTATAAATTATAACTTTTCTATCAGATAGCTATCAGACAATTAATTTTCAACTTAGGAACAAGTATATTAATATGATCACTAAAAAGGTTCAGATCCTTAGAAATTTGATGCATTTCTACCAAATGTTACACCAATCTTTTGAGTAACGCTTTCAAATCATAATTAATAATGTTTGGGGGGGGGGGGGGAATGGCAATCTCGTTTTGTCTGCCAAGGGTTCTTTGTTACAATTTGAAAACACATTTTTGTCATCCCCATATTATAGATGTAGGTATGTAGTAAATCTAGAAACTGTGTACATATAGAAAGTAACTACGCCTAAAATCGTAAAAAGACTTGTTTTATTCTTCTGCATTAAAACCCTGTTCAGTATTGCAAGCCCTATCGGCAAAATTTGGCTACGGATATTCGCTATAAATAATTGAAAAACATGTGTTAAACATATTGGAAGTGCTGTAATGGTTTCTTATTATTAGTTAGAATATTTAGTTAATTAATAGTATTGATTGATAATATTAAAAATCAGTGTTACTTTAGGTGTGGCATTGGAGATACGGAAGAATTGTTGCTAACCCATACTTGATAACGCTATGTGATATAGAGAGAAACAATTAAAGCATTTTCATTCCTGTTAAATCATTTAAAGAAAACATATAATATAAAAGATTATGAATATTTTAAACTTAGTTTGATAGACTTGATAACGAGATATTTACTATTTTATTTCGATAGACGTTTCAATGAATTTTACTTATCAATTTTGTAAAACAAATCCAAATTATCTTGCCATTCTTACCATTTTAATCTAATCTTACCCATGTTATCCATTCTTACTCATTCTGGAACATTTTACCCATTATCAAGGCGGCAAATAAGATGTTTCCTGGTATCCCACCGCGATACCCATTAAAACATCTGGCATCGCGACTACTAAGTTGGTATCCCAGAAAAATTACTATAAATTTTAATAAATGCAATGAAAAACTATTTGTAAGTATGTAAGTATTAGTAACGAAATATCCAAAACATTCATAAGAGTACCAATACATATGTAATATGATAAGTACATCATTATGAGTAATTAGGTATATGTTAAGGAATATAATTATTGTGTATCGTGAATCTAGCGGTAAATTTTTACTAGTAAAATATAAAATAAATAATTAATTATCAAATTCCGCTGCAAGGTTAAGATTTCACGAATCAGTATCGGCAAATTTGGAGCATAACGAGAAAGCGCTGATTGATGCCTACTCCAAGACGAAATGTCATTGGTGTCGGAAATGTTGTCAGTCTTGTGTTTTAGATAGCTGGACAATTAGTCTACCATTGTTATGAGCTTGGAAACCGCGGTAACGTAATCATAGGATGTCAAAATAAGATGAACATTGAATATTTGACACAGCACTTCAAGATGTTCTACGTGGATTTGTCCTTGCCACCTTGATGGATAAGAAAAAAAGATGTTGTTCGATTTTAAAGTACCGTTAATCCTCTGCACTACACAATATCAATGGAATCGATGGAATCTGGAAAAACTGCGGAAGAGAAACGGTGTCCAGGTTTAGACGATTGTGATAGGCGTCGCTCAGGAATCTTTAAAGGTGTCGTTACAGCAACGTGGGCATCGGAAACACGAGCTGTTGGCTTTTGCCTGGTGAGAGAAATTCGAATAACAACGACCAAAACGTCTAAGAGATGATGGAGATATTGAAAAAATTGCCTGTTGCATTATGTTTTACGAAATAGATTACTTGTGATCGTTGGGTGCATAAACAGATGTCATTAACTTGAAATGAATTTGGATATTAATGATGTCCACCTTAATTTATAAATACATAGCTTAAATACAGTAAGATACAAATAAATAATTAACCAAAATGTGGAATCCCACAGGGATACCACCACATAAAATTTGGTATCCCGAAAAAACTGGTATATGGCGAGATACAAGGAATCGGCTATTTGCAACCCTGCACTCGTGTCGTTCCTATGAGTTTTACCATTCATACCCATTCTCACCATACTTATTCTTTCTTTTACATTAATAAAAAGTAAAAACAAACATTTAAGTCCAACATTTTTAATTGGCCATTTTCTCAAATTCATTGCAATTTATAGAACACATATTGTCTTAAACCATAATTGCCTTATCATGCTTCTTTTATTTAATTAAATCAGATAATTTACATTACACAGATAAAAAGTTAACTTTGCTATGTATGATACACAGGAATAAACCTCTAATCTAAACACGGTGTGGCCAGAACGTACTTCTAATAAAAAACAGGCTTTCAATTTGTTCTTTGTTAATACATATCTTCTACTTTTTCTCTCTTTATTCAAAATTGGCAAACTTTCTTTACCTGTATGCTTTGATATAAAATAAACGAACATTTTATATTGCTCAGGCTGTGATTATGCCTAGCTGATGAGGCCCAACAAGGCCCAAACAGCTGTCCTAGTCTATCATTTGCGAGTAATATAAATAAGTAGTATATTTTTATCAAAGTATTCCTGTTGTTTTAATATTACTCCTAAAACACATTAATATTAAATCAGATAATTTACATTACACAGATAAAAAGTTAATTTTGCTATGAGGATACACAGGAATAAACAGGGAGTGTTAAAAGTGTTTGGCGCTAAAATACACAGTAATTTTCTAAAATAATATATTTACTTCTATGGATAGACATTATAAATGTTAACAGAATAAAGTGCCTATACATACATACATATATAATAAAACACTCACTGGTATCAAAGGGATCGCCATTGGCTGTACCTGCAACAACTCGCTTCGGGAAGTCTTTCGTGGCTCGACGATACATTTCACTAGACAGTTCTTCTTCGATTTTCTTCCTCAGTACATTCCTGTGTGTTGCAAACACATGACTAGGAGGATTGTACCATCCATGAGTATATCATAATACCGAAAACGTGCTCGATACTGCACAGTTACATCGGGCCATATGAATAGAACTCTATTTGGGTAAGTAGTTACCGAGACAAGTCCGCTTTGATAAAGAACTACAAGATCATGGACAACGTGCCCACATCCATAGGATGCTATAAACAACAAGAGCCATAAAAGGATGAAGATGTTCATGTATTGATTGACCTTGGTGGAGGCCGCTGTCTCAGGTGTTCTAGCAACTTCCTGGTCCGTTTGTGACATATTAGCCGTCTCAATATATTGTGATTCTGTGTGAAATGAAAATAAAAGAATATAGAATAAATTAAATGATCTAACTATTTTCAAATATTGTTTAAATAAATAGCACATAATCAGCACTTAAAAGGTTTATTCTAAATGTTAATTTATTATTCTTTATTTTCTACCCATACCTAGAACACTAACTTTGTATCACATGCACTGTCACCTAGTAAACTCTGTCAAAACACCATCTTTTCCTAGCTATATTTAACAATCACTGTACCCAATTTATGTTTTTACCTGATGAAACGGTCTATCCGTGAATATTCGTAATAATCCTAGTACACCGCAGCTAAGGCTTTTTGATATTCTATCTTTCTATAATTAGAAAGTGTTGTGATTCCTTTTTAAATGTACCTGTTAAACTCATGCAGTGTGACAGTTTGATACGAAAAGAGACCTAGAAAACTTACTTACTTACCTACTGACGCTCTTTCACTCGTTTTGGAGCATAAACCATTGAAAACATTCCTTCAGCTTTGGCGATCCAGAGCAGTTCATTTGATTTCATTCCATATGAGTCCCTTCTCCTTCTTTCCTCCTTCCATGTGTTCTTAGGTCTTCCCCACATGCTTGTTGCTTGAGGATTTCATGTAAGGTGTTTCCTAGTGAGGTTAGTATTGGATTTTCCCATCTCAATTTTCTCTTTGTGATTTCTTGTTCTACTGGAAGCTGTTTTGTCCTCTGTCATAGGTCACATGTTCGAATACTGTCCGTCCAGTGATCTGGGGGATTCTACATACGTAGACAGTTGTTACCGAATTAGGCCTAAATATGACTACTCTCTTTATTATTGAGGGTTTTGAAAAACTCGTATAACAAGTCACTTTTATATTAACGTCCTAGGTGCTATACTTGACAATTTTGTCGGCATTTTTTGTCATTCAAAAAGAACTAAAATTAATTATTGAACACTATGTACAATTAGGTAAGTCACTAAACACAAATTGCTTACCATTCATCTATTTGTAAAGGACTAGGTAATTAGAATTAATTTTTAAATAATGGTATCTAAGCATGACATCTAAATGTACAAATGATATCAAATTAGAAAATGTTCTGTATTTCATTTGATTAAAATTTCATCTGCGCTATGGATGGTCGAACAACGTGGTGTTTGCTCCTCGTTGGTACAAACCAGTTACTCTTTCCTAGAAAAAGTAGAGTTAATCTTTTAGCAACGTTGTTAAATTTACCATATTCGATATTTTATGCAACAGCCTCCTGGAATTTCCACACCACCTCAAGGGGTATCCAGGACGGCGCGTTACTTTTTTGATGCTCTGTAACATACGTGACGTGTCAATTCCGCGGAATAAACACGTTAACGTTTTTACAGAAGGCAGAAAGTTCCCCAGTAGGCCTATAAACTGCCAAGCATCACACAAAACGGAACACATTACATCATAATGGAACACATTACATCATAAAGGAACACATTACATCATATCGCAACACATTACATCATAACAAAATAAATACTTCATCCACTGCTAAGTACGCTAACTATACCTAAACAATAGTTTTACCATAGACGTATCGGTATCATACACCAGAGAGGAATTTCAGTGTGTGATGTAAAACACAACTAAAAAACCTTAATTTGATGTTGAACTTTATTATTCCACAAAATAACGGGCATAAATGTAAAAGAGATAATACTAACTAACCTGTACCAGTTGTTGGTATGGTTGTGGTTGTGGTTGTTGGTGTAGTTGTGGTGGTTGTTGATGTAGTTGTAGTGGTTGTTGGTATGGTTGTGATTGTGGTTGTTGGTGTAGATGTAGTGGTTGTCGGTGTAGTTGTAGTGGCTGTTGGTGTAGTTGTAGTGGTTGTTGGTGTAGTTGTGGTGGTTAGTGTAGTTGTGGTCGTTAGTGTAGTTGTAGTGGTTGTTGGTGTAGTTGGAGTAGTAGTTGGTGTAGTTGTAGTTGGTGTTGTTGTAGTTGTTGTTGGTGTTGTTGTAGTGGTAGTTGGTGTAGTTGTAGTAGTAGTTGGTGTTGTTGGTGTGGTAGTTGGTGTAGTTGTAGTAGTAGTAGGTGTAGTTGTAGTAGTAGTTGGTGTTGTTGTTGTAGTCGTTGGTGTTGTTGTAGTGGTTGTTGGTGTAGTTGTCCCTAAAATATATTAAATTAATTTTATCATTTATATTAATTGATTCTCGGTTTAAAAACTCCAAATTTAATTTAAGAAAAAGTCCAAATTTTATTTTCATAGTTTTTGTAAATGTTAGCTTCAAATCTCCAAAATTTATTTATATAGCTCAAAATGTTATCTTCAAAGCTCCAAACGAAACATGATTTAAGCGCAGAAAAAATAATCTAATTTCTATAAATTTAAACTAAGGTAAATAATTTATATGGCTAACTTTATTTCTGATTTAAACGTATTATAATTTATTGAGTTTGTTTTCAAAATTCAGTTTAAATGTATTTTACGATGTCAGTATTGAATGGTTGAATTCATTACTCATATATCCACTAGGTTTCCTAATGTCAAATATTTGTTTTTGATTCAAAATTAATATGTAAATAATACACGGTATTAATAATATTAGTGAGTGCTTGGATTGACGCCGGTGAGATCCAAAAATTTAAAGTAGGTAGGTCCACTATAAAAGTTCTAATTGATATAAAAAATTGGATAAATATTTGTAAAATAATCTAATCGAAATACAATGCATATTCCTATAATCAACATATCATGAAGAAGACGGATTATTTAAAATAAATAAATTGCAAAATAATAAAAAGCCATCCTGGGTATACTTGTTTTTTATTATTTGGGATGTTTTCTTCTGCCGTGTCTGTCACAAGCTGCTTTATCCCCTGCCAAAGATCTTCCGGTCCTCTTCATCTACTGTGAGATTCGCGGAACGATCTCCAAGCATGATTTTATAGTTGTTACCAATTTTTTTAAGATCATATTTCGTTGCCTCTTTAGGCTTGTCCATTTGTTTAAGCTTGATTTTGACATCCCTAAGAAGAAGGTTGTGGTCTGTGCCACAGTCTGCCCCTGGCATTGTTTTCACCTTTCTGATTGAGGATTCCCATCTTTTCTTACAAAGGATATAGTCAATTTGATTTCTGGTGACTTTATTTGGTGAAGTCCAAGTATAGAGCCTTCTGGGATGCTGTTTGAATTTAGTGTTCATGATGCTGAGATTGTTAGCCATGCAGAAGTTGATCAACCTTTTACCTCTTTCGTTTCTTGTTCCGAGACCATGACTTCCTATGATGCTGTAACCTTCCTTTCCCTGTACACGTGTGTATATTTGTGAAAAATCAATATGGGACCCATGACGTCATAAGGTCCAAAAATGAAAGTTTGTGCGATTTGCTCCAAATTAGTTGTGTAGGTACTCCGAAATAATCGATAATAAATCTATGGATTTGTGTTACTGGGTGCCTGGTGGATCTACACACGGAAACACGAAGTAGGTCGGATGCCATCTATTTGTTTGCACATCTTTTGGTTGGATCATATTCATTTCTACGCTGTTAGTGCTGTGGAAGGCTTGGCAGATTTTAGTTTGTTATTTTTTAATTTTCCATGTTTGCTGCTGTAAAGATTTCATTCTACAGAAACTGTAATTTTTGGACCTGATGACGTCATCGGCCCCCTTGTTGATTTGTTATGTAGCAAACCATGTCCATGGGAAGTGAGTGGTCGACAGTATGAGACAAGCTGTAGATGCGAAAGCCAGTTATATTGAGAACCCCCTGTCGGACTATTATCTAACGAGGTTACCATGGTGACAGACCAACTTGTACTTCTAGATAAGTACTGACTGAGCAGTTTGTTCACCCAGCTTTCGTATAACGAAGTGTTTTAGAGTTGACCGAATTTCCCAAGTTTCGTGATGAAATTCACAACAGAGACGTTGCCTAGGAGAAACGGCCGACGTCACTATCAGTTGGATTATTTATTTTTGAAAGCTTCAATGAAACAAGGAACTTCGTTATCTCATACAGGGAAATCAAATTTTGATAATTTTCCGGAAAAAGACGGAATCTAGGAGATTTCGACTTTGTTTTGGTACTAAATTTTACCTCACTATTATTCATTTTAAAACTTGATGGGTACTTCACCCTTCGTCGGCCTTCCTTGTTCAAATTTTCTTGAAAAACGGTTCAATTTTAATTAAACAAACATTAAAACTGACACAGAAGCTAATAATAAACCATTTTCATCATTTTTTTACTGTCGCTAATTTGTGCAGAAAAATTACTTATTATAACAAATAATATTTATGGACCGGCCCCAATATGGTGGCCCCCAATTATTCCAAATAGCTTTGTTGTTATAAATTTCAAGATTTAGCAATGTTGGTCCATGAAAATCAATATTTTTTAAAATCCATTATATGTTTTATATAAAAGGCTAGTAGCTACTAGACGTAGTGCAAGACTTGGAAGATTTCATCACCATTTGAACACATGGTTGGCATATTTCTCGAACGTTTTCAAAAGAAATCGCAAGTTTTGACATTTAAGGGCCTGAAAATTGATTTCTAAAGGCTTCGAAGATATCTGTGTACCAAATCTCGATTCATAGACAGTGGGATATCTGTGCACAGCTTATTGATACAGATATTCCTATGTATCGCTTATCTGAATCTATGGATTTAACGATTACTTATCAAAGATCTATGGGTAATTTTTTTAAATGGTTTAATCAACTTTCTTTGAATCATTTGATGAACTGCTCCCAAAAGAATTATTTTAAAACTGTCACTTATGTAAAGGCCAACGCAGCGTTAACAATTCCGACTCCCAATGCTGAAGTCCCAGTGAGCAAATCCAACGACTTGTGGTCCAGTTTAGAAGAACTGGTTCAGTTGTCAATGCCAGTAAAGGTGGTCCCGCACACCCGTCTTTAGAATCAGTTTATGAATAAACCAGATGCATCATTGGCATGAGTTCCTAGGCACCCATTGTCCTCCATATCTATCATATTCATGCTTTCCACTGGTTGTTGAAGGTATACCCGATCAAAGGCCTAATCATTTGTTTCTCCAGCATCCTTTTAATGGTGGTTCTCAGATTAAAGATTCCTTCGCGAGGTCTAAATCCAGATTGATGTTTAGTGAGTTCTTTTTCAATTGTGTTGTCATTGCCAGCTAAAATAATCATCACTAAAGTTGTCATTATGTGAGACATTAAGCGTATTGTTCGATGTACTGCACATTCAAGGCCATTCTGCTTTTTCGGTAACTGAATAAAGATGGAATTCCTCAGGAATATGGCCACTTTCGTGTAGATCTTGTTATAGAATTCCGTTAGGGTGTCAACAAGAGATGTCTCATTTAATGCTTTAGGACATTCTGTTGGTATCTCGTCGATAGTAGCTGCTTTTCCCACTTTCATCTTCTTCAAGGCGTGTTTCACTTCTTCTTTCATAATAATCGGATCTTGATTTCCAGTGACCCTGTTCATCGTGTCATCGTGCTGCTGTCGTCATATAGATAGCTGATGTATTCCACCCATCTCTTCTCTTTTTCCATTTCTCAAATGATAGATCTCCTTCCTTACCTTTTTATACCTCCACTGTTGGATCTAGTATTTTTCTTTCTATAAGTTCCTTACTTTTTGGTGTAATTTCTTCATCTTGTGTTTCTTTTCCAGCTCCTATTTCTTCACATCATTCTGTATACCATTTTGCAATCGGATCTAATCTCCTCATCCAAACAGTTGTACTGTTCGGCATATTTCTTCGAATCTCTTCCACGGTCCATTTTCTTCAGTCATCCAAACTTGTCGCCTTTGATTTCCTCCATCTTCGGATAGCCAGTTGCGTTGTTTGTGCTTAGTGCGTTTCGTCACGACTGTTTCAACAAACTAGATTAAGTTCCTACCTTGATTTCAACTTGAAGATAAACATAAAGAAGACAAAGGGCAGGATCAAATGAACATTACACTTAACAATCAACAAGTTGAACAAATCAAAACCTTCAAATACCTTGGAGCAATTATAACATCGGATGGAAGGTGCAGTAACGAAATCCACGCAGTATTACAATGACAAAAAAGGCATTTATAAAAAGAAGATAACTGCTAATAAAAACATTACGACTAGAAACTAAGAAAATCGTGAAGACAATTGTATGGAGTATAACACTATATGGAGCGGAAACCTGGACATTGCAAGAGAAAGACAAGAAGAAAATTAACTCGCTCGCTAGAAGAATGCAACAGATAATATGGAAAGACCGAGAAGGATGGAGAAAGTAGATTCCATAGAATTGAACCTGCCTAATAACTGATTCCGCTGAACACACACTATACATATATGTATATGTATATAGTATAAACAAAAATAAAATGCACATTTACGGTTGATAATATTAAAAATAAAAATGTTGTTCCACGAAATAAATTAGAAAGCAAAAAATACCAAGACCGGTTTGTTTATTTCCAATTGGTAAAATAACAATAATTCAAAAAACAAAGTAATTATACATAGATTGAAATTTTATGGAATAATTAGATAGAAAATAGAAATATAAAAGTTATGAATTTTATTCAGTGGACAATTAATATTTTTTAATTTCTATTTTCTATCTAACTATTCCATAAAATTTCAATATATATATATAGGGTATTACTTTGTTTAATTATATCTTGTTTTAAAAAAATAAAATTTCTCACCTGCCATCTTTTATTGAAAAATCATTAAACGCAATGCTGTGCCGTCTAAAAATAAATAAAATTCATTTGTTAGATTGGAATTTACAAAAGCTTAGAATTAAATCCTGCAGGGATTGAGTCAGATCCTGTGAGTATGAAACTCTTTCAATCTTACGTTCAATGAATAATAATGAATAAGATATTCTGAATTAACTTTTAGCTCCAAAGTAAACCAACAGAAACATTATTATGTAGTTAATAAAAAAAGCTGCATGTAATTTCTATGACAAGCGTTGTACTCGATCTCACTATGATAATGCTCCTGTAGGAAAGATTAGACAACGAGAAAACATTGACTGAGGATATGGGTACCCTAATCACCTCATAAGTACCAATATGTAATTATTTAGCAAAAAGAATAACCGAAACAATAGATGATCAGAATTTGAGATCAAAAAAATATTAGCTATCACTTTATAGGAACCTGCTCCACCCCCTCCTAAAATAAAAATATGTCTTATTCTATAAATCGAATTAAATAATAAAAACTTGTAATATTTTAATGCTCCTTATTTAATTTTATAGACACGTTTTTATCTTCACAATATTCATTTAAAATAAAGTCTTACTTTACTACTACTGGATGTCTTCTTCCCTTCTTTTTTCTTGTGAAATGTGATCTTTTCTTCTGAAAATGCGATGAAAATGAAGTAATAGCATTTCTCATTAAAGCTGATGAAGACTTTTTCATTTTGAATCACAATATAATCTTTAAATCACAAAATTTGATATTTTTATAGTAGACAAAGCATTGAAAAAAACGTTGTGATTGTTATGATCAATTATGGAGCTGGTTATTGTAAAAATAAGTCATCATTAATATTTAATAAATTTTATAACTCAACTGTAGTATCGTTACAAGTAGGTGATTTAATTTATTTATAACTACTTTTAACATCATAGATTTTAAACCCGTTCATCCATGATACAGAAAGCTGGTTTAAGGCTTCTTGTAAACTGTTTCTTACCTGCATCTTGAATGAATTTGATAAGCTTAGAGACTTAAACATGTAGATCTCCAATATGACTGACAATTAAGACGAAGAAGTCATACCTAAGAACAAATGTTACACTTTATATTGTAACACACAAAATACCAGACAAATGTATTTGCACGTTGAGTTGAACGATAGTGATGGTTAACCCCTCATTGCTAACCCTGTTCTGTATGCCTGACTCAATAGGGGTTGTATGAATAGCTATTTTTTATTGATTTATAAGATGTACTATTCCATTAAAATACATATATTGAAGAGCTTGTTTGTTTGTGTGTTTGTTTTTGTTTGTTTGTTTGTTTGTTTGTTTGTTTGTTTGTTTGTTTGTTTGTTTGTTTGTTTGTTTGTTTGTTTGTTTGTTTAGTAACCACATAAAAAAACTTTCCACTTAGCAACTGTTGCTTAAGGAAACCAATTTTACATGGCAACAATCGATGCATTATGGTCACAACATTGGTCCTTAGTTGCCAAAATGATATTTGAATAGATATACATACATTTCGCTTTTTTTTTCTTTTTTTTCCCGCTGCTGCATGGTGGTTGTCCCAATCAACTGAAGACTGACTGGCAACTCCAACCTTTCCATAACAGCCCAGGCTTTTATTTAGGTACATTTACATGAAAAGCCTATCTTTGTACAAGGTCCTAGATACGTTATTACATTCGTTTGCATACATAAGTACATAAATACAATCATATATAACAAATTTGGGTGGGTAAAGTCCGGGTGGGTTGCTAATTTACTTGTTGTGTGCTGTTTCCACGTTTCTTCTCACTAGTTATACTTGTCGTTTCTTCTTTTCACTATTAGTTGCCGCTTTTCACAAATGTTGTTAGGAGGAACACTATTATTGCATAGCTGTGCTATTGACTATATACATTTTAAATTGTAAACCCTATAGTTACGATACATGACGGTATGCGTATCAGGCAGAAATTTCAACATATAGATATTTTTGCTGTACTTATGGTGCTAAATAATCTAATTTGTATATTTAAATTATATTTGAACAAAATAAAGTTAAAAATTAGGTAAGTAGTAGATCCAAATTGCAACTCAAGGTTTTGTCAGTGATGAATAAATGGAGTGGTACTAGGTACCCCCGTCGAGGAGGGGTTAAGTCACCATTAATATGTATGTAAGTACAATGTCAATACCAACATAACATTTACTTAATTGGTTATTCCCGACAACCTAATAGGTACTTGACTCTCTACTAGAGAATTCCAAATTATTAAAACATCTTGGGTGTTTTCGAGCGTAAAAATTATCTGACAAATAATTATTATAAGATTGACGTATATGCATAGACTACGTGACCAAAATCATGACACTATAATATCGGATATGATGAAGAGTACTTCAAGGTGTCTTATATTATAAATCAGACAATTTCCAAAACTACAAGAATGGGCCCACTTTCATGTTTCATATGATGGAGTGACATCTATTTCCCTGTGTTAAAAGTTCTTTCGGCCCGCCAGCGGAAAAGTGGCGGATTTGTTTTAATGAAATTTGAATAATTAACTATTTTTTAATAAATTGTTTTTGTAGTTAATCTTAATTATATATATAAGTAAATATATTATAATTTTAAAGCTACAGTAGAACTTTCGGTTGAGCGAAACTTAATGCTCCGTGTTTAAAAGATTTTTCGGCCCGATAGCGGGAAACTTTCGGTTATTGTCCATTTGAAAAATACTAATTTTAGTGTCGGCTGGCCGAAAGAAAAACAATTTAGTATTTTATTTTTAGTTATCTACTTTGTGACCAATGGAAGTCTTGCTTTATAATTAACCACAATTCTAAAGACCACAGACGATGTTCTGAAAACAGTATTTAAAAGGGTTCGAAGTACAATGATTTTTGTTTTCGGTATAAGTATATAGTAGGGTTAATATCGCGTCCCTTTTATTAGAAGTGTATTCCACTTTACTTAAGTGAACGAGGTACCAATATTGGGGTATATGGTTAATTAGGACTTGACTTAGGATGTATGAATATGGATGTCTGTCGTATTCTACCCGCTTCATAGGCCCACCTGGGCCGCTAGATTGGGCCTCCTAATGTTAAATTTCTATCTCTAAAAAAATTGCATTCTCACGTTTATCCAATTGCTAACTTCTGTTGATGTTACAAGTAAGTTACAAAATTGGCGTGATCCTACGTTTACTGGAAATGAAGATAATTTATTTTTTTTAATACTAAATTTGATATTATTTGCAAGTAAAATATTAATTTTAAAAAATAGTTTTACGAAAATATATTTCCAGTGAAAGAACCACGCCAATTTTTTACATGAAACATCAACAGCAGTCAGTACCCTAAATTTTAGCCCAATTAGACAAACGTGAAAAAAATTGAATACTGTACTTATAGATGAATTTAAAAATAATAGCGCTAGTTAGAAACAGATAGATAAAAAATTAATCATTTACTAAAAACGGTGCATTTTGCCAAAAGCCAGCTTGATGCTATTGTAAACCGAAAAAAATAGAATGGCCCTTTCTTTTCTGACAAAACCGGAAAAACTATTTTTTCAAAGTGCTGTCCAGTCATACATCAAAAGAATTCGGTAGTCTGATAGAAAATCGATTTAATTGGAGCATTTTGAGCAATCTGAAAATTGTTACCACCACCACCACCTTCCCTAAGTTTACGAAGAGTTAAGAAAAGTAAAGTACATATGACAAATCATTAAAATTTATTCTGAACATAATATAATTAACAATTATAACAAACAAACATTCAAAAGAAAATCCAACTGTCAACCTTACCAAATAGTAAAGCATCTAAATTACATATTCCTGACAAAGCAACTAAGTAATTTTACGTAACTAGTGTTTTGTAAAAAAAATATCGTTTGGTCAATAATAACAATAATTTCGATGCGTTTGCTGCTAGTGAGTATCGTTAATGATGATTTTGTTAGAACATATGTTTTCAGAAAGCCTAGATTTATAAATTAATCAATTAAATAGTTGATTTATCGATTAACAATTTCAAGAAATGTCATTTATATTCCTAGCCAGTTTTGAGGAACCTATCTAAACCAATGGTAATTGGCTGTTAGTTCTTTGAAGCTCTGCCTTGCTTAATATTGGATCGTTAAAAATAAGCCATTTTTGTCACCTCGTTAACAGGTAAAATGGTTTCCTGACTTGAAATTCTCAGAATTCGTTCAGGCTCAGATGGTAAATAAGTGTACTATTTTTTTTCAAATTCGTTTAAGTAATTTTGGAGATAGAGTATCTCAAAATCTAACTTTTCTTATTTTGTATCTTTTCCTCCAACACTGACATCGTAGTCAAAACAGATTTTAATGAAATTTGGCAACTAGACTATTTTGGGGGTGACAATTAAAAACCAGGTTTCATATTTTTTGAGTGGTTTGCTAGGGACGTAAATATTGCAGAGAAACAAACATTTGTTACATATTTGTCACATATAATTGTTTTTATGGATATTTGACCACGTGAAACCTTAGCCCTTAGTAGACTTCGTGGGAGGGGACTACCTCACCCTAGCACATATTCGCAGATTGCTCGGTTTGACCGAAATTTGGAATCAGATCAACAAATTCTCTTACGGATTATTTTGAAAATGTGCAAATTGAAATCTTAATTGTGTTACTCAAGATACATGTATACCAAATTTTAGCTTAATCTCAGAACTTGGGAAGTATAGAAAATGTCAAATTTCCTTACCTGATGAAGTCACAAGGCCGCTGGCTAAGGCCCATTATTGATTTTTTTAATTTTTAAATGGGAATCTTTCTCAGATTAATTTATGGGGGGTACCAACCCCTCTCCCGGTTAACCAGTTATACAAAAACGAAAGTCTCCCAAGAGTTAGTTACCACGTTTGAACTTTCTCTTAATCAACCAGTTACTTTTATGATTATTTGACCACATTAAACCTTATAGTTAACCTTCACTAACTTTTATTTAAAAATAGATGAAGGAAATAAGCCAAGTTGCAGTTGAAATGTTTATTTGTAAGCTTTCGGAGCAGTCGTCCCTAATCATGCATGTATAATATAAAATAAGCGAGAGATGGCTGTGTGTACATAAAAGTTACATGTTGTGTAGACGTTATCAGGTACACTAAGAAAGGTGGGTTTGAAGTCGATGTTTATTAAACAGTAATAAATATGCACTACCAAACAAAATGGAATTTATATCAAAAGAATTGAGCAAGGATATGTGGGTAAGATATAATGCTTCAGTTCAACGCATTAAGTACAACAGTTAATATACACTAGACCAAAAAAATGGAAACCCTAAATAATACGAATAAAAAAGATTATTTTAACACTGAATAATTTGTTATATGTACTATATAAGTATACAATTAGGAATAACATAAATTATGTACAGATAATTAGTATCTTGTATACCCCCCATTCGCCTGCAATAAAGTTCGAACCAGTCGTGTCTCACTGTCCGCCAAATTTTAGATCACGTTGAGAGGCAA
>JAUYWI010035342.1:0-18379 GCA_034780595.1 Parotoplana pacifica
CCCATAGACAATATCCAATGCATCTGGACTATCAAAAGAGAATTGGAGTGACCTCACCTACCCATAGACAATATGCAATGCATCTGGACTATCAAAAGAGAATTGCAGTGACTTCAACTACCCATAGACAATATCCAATGCATCTGGACTATCAAAAGAGAATTGGAGTGACCTCACCCACCCATAGACAATATCCAATGCATCTGAACTATCAAAAGAGAATTGGAGTGACCTCACCTACCCATAGACAATATCCAATGCATCTGAACTATCAAAAGAGAATTGGAGTGACCACACCTCACCATGGACAATATCCAATGCATCTGGACAATCAAAAGATATTAGAGTGACCTCAAGTACACAATGACAATATCCAATGAATCTGGACTATCAAAAGAGAATTGGAGTGACCTTAACTACACAATGACAATATCCAATGTATCTGGACAATCAAAATATAATTGGAGTCACCTCAGCTCCCCATGGACAATATCCAATGCATCTGGACAATCAAAAGAGAATTGTAGTCACCTCAACTCCCCATGGACAATACCCAATGCATCTGGACAATCAAAAGAGAATTGCAGTGACCTCAACTCCCCATGGACAATATCCAATGCATCTGGACTATCAAAAGAGAATTGGAGTGACCTCACCTACACATGGACAATACCCAATGCATCTGAACTCTTAACAAGATATGTCAATATTTAAAAATTTCCTTTGAATGTTCTGTTTTAATTTCATTATAATTATTTAAATGGGATGTAAAGTGTTCTTATCAGAAACCCAGTTCATATCTAATGTAAACAATAATATTTACAATTATTTGATTGATTTAAATGGGTTTGAAAGTAGCCACAAATATAATTGTGATGGAAAAGCTGTATACTTACATAATTAACATAACTGCTATCTTTCTTCACGTTCTTTGCCTGGAAAACAGATTGTTATTGGTAACAATATTACTTCTGATAGGTGCTGCATCATAGACACAAGTGCACCAACAATTTATTTTGCATCGGTAACAAATAAAAACAAAAATCATTGTCACAGGAGCAAGTGAAGTTGTCAACCTTTATTCAATCAATGTCACCATCATTATGGTCGTTGCGTGGCATGAGGATGGTTACTATGTGTTGATTGTATGTAATATAGAAATTCCAGTTAACTTGGCATTATGACAATTTGCTTTAGCACTCTACAAAAGAAATAATGTTCACCTGCACCATTAATGTCTTCTGTCAATGCTGTGATGGTTAACAATAACATTTGAACTTCCGCTGCTTAGATGCCGAAACGTTAGAGCTAACAGAGATGCATTGTTGCTCAGATGGAACAGCTTGGAAGCAAATGCACATTTCAATCACAAGCTTAGTTTATCTTCCATTTTGTAGACTTCATTACAGAAACTGTAAGTAATGTTTTGCGCTTTTGTCATACATTCAATATAAATGTATCATACAAATCAATAACCATAGAATATTTGTGTCAATCATTAATCACTATGATTTATTATAATCATTGAGAGCATTAAAAAGAAGGCAGATTGCAACTAATGGATTAATTACACAAAATGTAATGTCAATTTTGCAGTCGCCTTGTTTTCTGTTTCCTGTGAGAAGCGTGGGCAAATTGTGAAATGAATTTCTTGAGCTTGGTGAATATGCCTTGCCTACTTATTCTGAATTTGAATTTTGATATTGATTTATTTACATTTAAAGTCTAAATTTAATTGACGGAAGGAGAACAAAAAATAGACATTCTTTAGAAACATAATTATTTATTGTCAACACCTTTTACCATCACTGGCAACATTTGCAAGACAATTAACAAATACCAAATATTAAAAAATAGGTCAGACATTTTTGTCTAAAATGTATATCACACTTAAGAATTGAGCGTTGTGGCAAAGAATTTCTGTTATTATTCTGATAATTTTTACAATAAGAGTATCTTCCTGTTTATTTAATAATACAGATTTAAAGAAATTAAACTTATATAAGTTTATCAATTTGGTTATACCTACGTGCATGCGATTATGTGTAGAATGTTTAAATAAATAAAATGACAAACTTTAATTTTCATATTTCATATAAAAAAGTATCACATTCAAAATGATAAATACTCGGACTTGTTGAACAAATCTTTTTGTTTGAGTTCCATCTGTTGGGTCTGAACGCGACGATATAGGGAACCTGTCGTTCTTTTTTGTTTTCAGGATTTGCAATTTGTTGGTCTTTCATCAATACGGTATCTTTTTAGATTTAGCTCATCCTTTGTTTATTTCTCTAAAATAGATATAGATTGACCCACCCCACACATTCAGACATACTGATGCACAAAATGTCAGCCCATTCTCTGCAAAGAACGTGTGTTTCTACATAAAATAGTGTAATCGTTTGTAGTTTTGAGTTTATTAGAATTTCTAAATACTTAGATCAGTAACATGACATAGAGACCTGATCGTTGTTAAAATAACTGCTTGAACTTATTATAAATATACCGGCGTATCTAAAACATTTATCTGAAGTAGGTTTATGTTTGTCTATAAAATAAGTTCACCACTGTTTGAGATATTTGAATTTTAAAGGTGAATTCTTTTTGTAATGAATTCATATAATTGTTGACAGTTACGACAGTTCGGTCATTAGATAAGTTGGTAAAGAATTGACTTCCTAGATTTGAATAGTTGTACGTCATTTAATATTTTTAAATTAAAATTACAATTCACGAACATACCCAAACAATTTTAGCTTTTTCAGGGCAACAATTTAAATATTTAAAAAAACTTAACAACGAGTGTCTCATAGAGATCATATACAACAAGAAACATAGTTTTAAACGTAGAAACATTGAAACCTGAGGGGTGCATATAGCACAAAAAGTATGGGAATTACAAAAATAGAACTAGAACATTAATACAGATAAAAATACCATTGAATGATGAGCCCAGAGAAAAATATTAAGGTTTGCTTAAATTAAGGACCAAAATAGTAAAATTAAATATACGGATTTAGTGAAGCAGCGAAAACTATTTAGGTTGCTATGACCCCTGAAGGATAGATACATTTTCTTTGTAAAACGTTTAGAGAGAATAAAACAAAATATTGTTGCTAGGCCAGAAAGGTTAAGCAAGGAAGAGCTCATTGATAAGAAGAGATGACTTAAAACCAGTATGCAAGAAAGTTTTAGATAAGAGATCCAGTAGTTAAGAGGGTTAGATGGGAAATGACGAATTTGAGTGAATTCTTGAATGTTTGGAATTAAAGTTGGGGGAGCTGAAAAGCAAATAAAGATGGAATGAGGACAGGTATTATTGCAGAGGAGAAAAGAAATAATTGCAGAGTATGTAGGTATATGAGAGAAAGCAACAAAAAGGGGGCCACAAAGAGTACAACTGATAACAAGAATGACATTGGAAAATGAGCAGGAAATATGGGATTGAATTCTAAAACGCGTGTTCAACGTGTCAAGCACAAAAGGGGCTGAAATGAAAAAAACACTAGGAATACAAGAAATTAGACCACAAAGAAAAGAACAAAGGCTCCAAGAAAAAGAAGAGAAGAACCCTAAATATGAGAGAACAGAATATTTAATCGAACGAGGTAAACGAATGGAATAACCTTAAGAGAAAAGTGATTGAAGAATCAAAATCAGATTTCAAACGGAACCTGCGGGCCACTCTAAGGATCTGCAATTTCATAACAGCAAGTGGAATATGTTTAGGGTGGAAGGAGGAGCAGTGTAGAAGTTAACCTGAAAATTTGGTTTTCAAAGAACATCCCGAATTTGTATGAAATTTAAAGCTTGACATCAAGAAAAGTAATAGTAGATGCGTGAATTTGACTAGAAATAATAATATTAGGATTGGAAGAGTTCATAAAGTGAATGAAATAATCAAATTCTTGAAGTGAATGTGGCCATATACCCATGTTATCATCAATGTAGCGTTTCCAAAGAAAGCCTTTAAAAGAAAAATTGGAAAGAGCAGAAGTTTATCAGTATTGTAAAACAGAAAAGTGACTTAAGCTTACCATTAACTTGAAGAAAGAATTCATATTTAAAACAAATGTCATTGTTATTGAGGTTGATGTCTAAAAGAGTTACAAGATATGCACCAGGTCTACTACAATCAAGGTTATTGTTAAACAAACTGGAAATTGCAGTAATGCCTTCATTAATCGAGATGTTCATGTAAAAAAAATCCACATCAAGTGTAAAAAGTTAATAATTAGCTGTAATTGTGAAGTCTGATAAAATATTTGAATATAATCACTCTCATGGATGAAGCTAGGAATAAAAGAAGTAACTCATGGTTGAAGGTAGTGGTTTATCAGTTTGGCACTGATATAAGATTCACTGTTACAATCCCAGACAATAGGAGAAATAATGTGGAGAATGGTCCAAGAAGCAGGATCTTTGTGAACCTTAGGAAGAAGGTAAAACAGGCGAGAACGGATTATTTACGATAATAATTGGAATTAGATGTCTATAAGTTTGGTAATTATAGTTAAAACTATCTTGGATGACAATGAGATAACCTTTGTCAGTATGTTTTAAGACAATTGATTTGTTTGATCGCATTTCATTGAAGGCTTTATGTTCTTCGTTAGATCAATAATATTCTGTGTATTGTAATCAAAGCAATTATGACGATTATTGAGAACATCAATATTATGTTTAAGCATATGATCACAAGGACTAGTAGATTTATTTTTAACTTTGTAGGGGTAAAATTGATAGTTGTTTGAAAGGTAGAAAAATCAGAGAAAGGTTTGTTAATGGCAGAATGTTAATTTTCAATAGTTACAAACACATTCTGAATGTCGGCAATACAAGTTGTTTTAGAGATAAAAGAGAGAGTGGAACAAAAAGAAGTGCATTTGGAGAGAAGATTAAATGATGCTTTGTAAGACCTAATAAAGGCAACACACAAATGAAAAAAATCACCATTCAGTCTCTAGAAAAGGGTGTAAAATGGAGCATGTATTTATTAAAACTAAAAAAATGTTTAATATAATTCATCTAATACAAATTGTATTCAGTCTAAAAACTTGTAAGACGTAACACACAAACTGATTTAACATATCTTATGGCATGAAATCACCAATCTTTAAGATATTTGAATTTTAAACGTGAATTCTTTTGGTAGGGAATTTATAAATTTCATAGTTACCACAGTGTGGTCAGTAGATAAGTTGTGTGAAAAATTGACTTGCTAGATTTGAATGGCTATTGGTCAATTTTTTTTTATATGCTAGTGACTATTTTTTGGATATTTAATCTTAACAGTTTTGGAAGCGTAGATGGTACCGACATTGCAACGCTTTCTTTTATATAAAATATCAATAGTTGAGTGTTTAACTAAAGAATTGAATGATATTCCTTAGTTTGAAAGGATATTTGCATTTCCAAAATTGACCTACGAAACCAATTGGTGGAACATTGGATGACAGTTTTGTATTTATCTCAGACAACGAACTATTTGTATTGGAAATGATGTTGGTATGCTTTTTAAAAGTAATTTATTTCAATTTAATTTCAGCTGTAAACAATAATATACAAGGTATCGAACAGCTCAAAGGTAACTTTTTTGTAAAAGAAATCAAATATTTTAGATTTTAATTTAATTGAAAATGTTCGTTTAATTGAATATTTATCAGTCAATTTGTATCCATCTCAAGTTGAATATTCTTTATACATACATATATGTAGTAACACTTTTGAAGACTATGATTATTGACCTAATTAATTATTGACCTGATTATTAATCTAAGTTCTAGTGACCCCAATATGTAAAGAGCTACTTTTGTTGAGCATTTTGTTTTTTGGTTAACGTTCTGCAGATAAAAGTATTAGATTATTTGGTATATCTCCAGTGTGGTAGATGTCTTGATGGACATTTGCAACAATGTATGCTGTTTCCTCAGCAAGAAATATCATATGTTTTATCAAACCCTAGTCATTTCTGATTTAGTTTATAAATTATTTTTAGCACCAGCTCTGTTACTATTGGTAGATTTCACTGTAGTACAGGACCTCAATATCCTTTTGTTATCAGCTCCATAGAGTTCTTTGATAGATCCTTTCTGACTCTAATCCACAATATCATAAGATGTTCTATCATTTTATTTAAAATGTTGGTATAGCGCTTTCTTTGTAATGGATTTTTCTTGTGTCATATGCTTACACAAACTGTTCAATTTTGCTGTAGCATCCATTGTACCATTTTTCCTTTAATTATTGTTCTCTCACCATTATTGTTTTAAGTTGTCATCATTCTCGTACTTTTAAAAATAACAAGATCCTATTGTTCATCTGTTTGTTATGCGTCCAAATTTTAGCTGTTGCAGCTGTTGTATTCTCCGTCAGGTGCTGATACATTTGCTCGACTTCCTCGTTCTATTATTCTAACTGTTTAACGCGCATTCATTGCCCACTTGATTATTCCAATTTCTATTTCAAGGAGAAGCGTGTTTTCGCATCTTGTAAAAGTTTTATAATCTTTAATATATATTAGCAGTGAAAAAGCTGGAGTATATTTACATAAACCTGCCACGAAATATAAAAGAACATGATTAAGTTGAAATGAATAATCCAATGTTGTAACATTCTTTATTAAATGTTCACCTTTTTCAGAGAGCAATGAATCGCTAGCAAAAGAAAACTTTGATTGGCAATGTAAGAATACAATGATGTATTTTATGGAAAGGGGAACATTAACCACTTGACCGCGGATGACGTATATATACGCATATAACATCACTTCCAGGGGCGCGGATGACGTATATATACGCTAACTGAAATGCTAGAGTTTAGGCTTCCAATAGGTAACTATATTTATATTTAATTATGTACTAAACATAAACAAGACTGTCTGCTACTCGTATGCTACTGTTCGCTGTCACTAACGCAATTTTCCAGGTGAGATTGGCCAATCACAGTGAGTTGATCACAGTGTAGTCATTTCCGTAGTTTTGTTAGATGTGTTAGTTATTTAGCAGCTAAACACCTATTATTATTTTTTATTTTATTATTATGCATTACAATTATATTTTATTACCAAACACCTATTATTTATTCTTGGGTACTATTCATTATTTATGCCACTCAAAAAGTATACTGCTGAAGAAGCTGCCCCAAATGATTGCTCTTTCGGGTTCATCAAATAATGACAATTCTGATTCTGACGATAGTGACATTTCAAAGCAATCTTCCAATATATTCCAACAGAGGCCGCCCTCATTCTGGTCCCTGTAGTGCACGACTTCAAGGACACCATTTCCCAGAAAGAATACCAGCAATGCCAAATGCCAGGAAAGTACAGGCACATAAAAGATGTACAGTGTGCCAAGAAAGAAATATTCGAAAAGAAACTACTTATCAATGTGACCTGTGGGAAATCCCACTTTGCGTCAGTCCCTGTTTCAAAGACTACCACACAAAAACCAACTACTGACTATGTAATACTGTTTAAATAATTTTTAATACTCTGTGTAATACTTACTCTGTTCAATACTGATTCAAAAATATATTTCTTACATCGAAAATTAATACTGCGTGGGGGGGTAATTTTATCGAAAATATTACCGCCGTCAAGTGGTTAATAGTTCACTGTTTTATTATTTGTGGAGATGTATGCATAAATATACAATAATTAAACAAACAAATATCTCTAATGTTTCCTGAAAATCGGCAGAAAAGCCTTCACAAAAAAATTGGCACCTCAAAGAAAATGTTGTTAGAAAGGTGCATCTAAAACATATTTCACAAAATAGGTCCGACATTGAATTTACAAATATCTTTAGAATGCTTCGTTCAAATTTGTGTCTCAAAGAAATACCAGGGGGTCTGTCTATACACAAATGTGGAGCAAATTATATACTTTGACCTTCAATAGGAGGCTGTCAATGAATTTGTCAAAAAGCTTTTGTACAAACCAGTCACATTTTATTAGCAAAAGAAGATTAACTTTCTTCGATATTGGGATTGTCAAGACCTGGCCATTCTTTACACAAAGTTTAATAATATTTGTGGCCCATTCTTTTAATTATGGACAATATAGGCCAAACTGTTTTGATCCAAAAAAGCAGTGCCATCATTTTTACCGAGGTATGGTTTACAAAAACTTCTTTGTTCACAGATTGCCAACATTTTAAAAGAAATTTCCCATAAATAATTATTTACTACTTGTAATTAATACATACATTTATAAAACCGAATTGTTGCTTAATATTCCCCGTGGCCATCAAATCAATCAATCACCTAAAAATGTAATGTCGACCCTCGGCACTTGGTCTCTGACCTTCACATTCTCTGGAAGGTCCGTCCACCGAAGTTCGCCATCTATGAAGGCATCAAATCGATCGATATGACACTGCAGAGGTTGACATAAGTTATTGTCTGCAAATTGGAGCTGAATAGAAATTGTCACTGGAAGGTTCCTTCGTCGATTTTGTGGATATCTTGAATCACACACACACACCTCAAACCAACTTTTCCTTTTAAGTTTAGACATTAAACCGAAAGGACAAATGAAGCTGTTTATTTGACTTGGAAGAACAACACTGCTACTCCAAACACAAAAAAATCTGCTTTGTTCCTCCAAAAGGTCATTCCATCGTCCCCGATTGCTCCCATTAGTCACGCTCCTCTCATGTTCAATAAACCTCCAACATCCGGATGACGCGTCGATGAGGCTCAGAGGTCCCCTCCCTTCATCTGCAGGGTCCTTGCAGCCATCGATCTTTCTGCATTCTAATACAAAGAAACAAAATAGATCTGATTAAATGTTCCAGTTCTCAGGTTTTTGGTCAATTAAATAAAAAAGTGATCCTTGTGTGACTATAACGACAACCCCAGTGTTGACATATTTATATTCCAACACTTTTTGTGACACATTTTTCTATTTCTATGATTTTTTATAAATATTTACATCCACGAGCAAAACTAATCGATTACAATTTCAATAGTTTAGGTAAGACACAGGATTTAGTTCAGTATCCAGTTTTATTGTCAACCAAGAATCTACGTAAGAAGTAAAAAATGCCACTGAGTTCGCGTTAAAAGCGAAGCTCAGAATACAATTAATAAATCAAGAAGTATGATATAAAACTCTGACATATCGCCCTACCAAGACTAAACAGTATAAAAAATACATCATAAAGTCTAATTATACTTTGGGAAACGCACAAAATAGATTTCTTTGTATATAAATGTATGTAAGTACAGTAATCGCTAACAGGGAATTGCTTTAGAATAACAAAATTGGTTTTAAGCAAATATGTAGATTTTAGCTAATAAGTCATCAGAGAGCTTAGCTCTCTGATTAGTAGGACGATCAATAATCTTATAATGACCGGAAAATGGGTCTATAGTAGTTCTTTGATGATTTCTTTTTGAAACCATAGACGCCACTTTAGGTCTATCAAGGATAACAAAAGATTCGTAGAATCCTCTGACGGACGGCCAATGCGAAGGAATTCGTTGAAATACCAATTCAAATGCAGGACCATTATTATGAATCATTTTGTTTACGTTGTACACTGATTCTTGAAGAGCATTGGGCCAAGTTTTGCCTGCAGTTCATAGTCTGTCCTGAAAAGTTCGGTGACATCTCTCGATCACAGAGTTTCCCTGAGGGTAATATGTAGTCGTTCTTGCACTTGATATTCCAAACCTGAGAAGGAGACGCCCAAAGCTTTTACTAAGAAATTGACTTCATCTATCTGAATGAAGCTGGGCTTGGGGTCCATAACGATAGATCCACGCAATAAGGAAGGCCTCTGCACACGTTTAAGATGCGATATTTGTTAAAGGTACTGCTTCGAGCCATTTTGTAGCATGGTCAATAAGGCAGTACATATTGATAACCCGATCGAGCCACAGGAAGAGGTCCAACAATGTCGATAGCAACCTTTGGAATGCCAACATATCAGGTGCTGCAGAAAGAGAAGACCTACTAACTCTCAATGATTGATAAGATTTCCTTGCATATTCAATACAATTAGAAATGAGCTCTTTGATTCGGATTCTCATTCTTGGAAACCAATATCCTGCACTGAATTTCTCACTTTAGATTTTTATATATTCTGGAATAGGTTTTTCGGGTAAGGGAGTCCTTTTCGTTAATATTGTAACCAATTTTGGTACGATTTGACGTTATGATGTTGTCACAAAATAGATCATTTCGCAGTTCATTTCCCCATATTTTGTTCAACTGATATTGACGATGATAAGGCCACTGATTCGAAATCTTTTATATCTTTACTTTGTTTCTCACAACGGCAACAATGTTATTCTCACCATTTTAAAAAGTATTTCAAAATCATACTCTACCAGAAACATTTGATACCTAACCTGACCACATTTATTAGGCTTTGTATTTATCATATGAATCAAAGGCTTGTGATCAGTATAAACGTTAAAATGAGAGCCATAATTATAAGGTGCAATTGTTTGATAGCATACACAAGTGATACAAATTCTACTGGATTACTGTTGTCTTGATGTGGTGGGAATGCTCCCAATGAAAATGAATTAGCATCAACATCAGTGTTAAAAGGAACTTTATAATCCGGTTGATATAACGATAAAGCGTCAGCAAATGTTTTTTTTTTCAAAGTCCTTCATGCAATCATCAGACCAACGAAACTGATTTTCGGACAATTTTGAATCTTGTATAAATTTAGAGCTAAATCCGTAAAATTTCTAATAAAACTGGAATAGAATTGCCACATACACAAAAACTTTTGAAGGGATTTATTGTATTCTGGAACAGAAAATTTTCTAATTAGCTCTAGTTTTTCAGAGTTAGGAAATAACTTGCCTTATGTAGCACCATAACTCAAGTAATCCACAGAATTGTTTTCGAAAATCACATTTTGAAGGTTTCAATTTCAACTTCGCCTGTTCTATTCGGTTAAAATTAGATCTAGATGCTCTTCAACAGCCTCGGTAGGAACAATAATATCATCAAGATATGGAAGGAGATTTAACTCACCAATTAAATTTAACAATAGTATTTGCATTGTCGCTGGGCCGACGACAAGACGTAAGGCATACCAGTAAACTGAAACACTGGTTGCCTGCTTGAAAGGCTGTTTTTTCTTTAAAAGATTTTTCTAAGGAAATGTTTCTGTAAGCGGCAGCTAAATCATAAGTGTTAGAAAAACCTTAGCAGCAGATAGTCGATCAAATAATGTGGGGCAAAGGAAATCGGTCCATTTTAGCAATTCTAGTCATTTTTCTAAAATCAACAGCCACATTTTTGGTCCGTATTTTTTTGTAACGCGGACAATCGGAAACCACAATGGTGATGCGCTGCCCTTAATAACGCCAGCTTCTAACAAATCTTTACTTCAGTCACGATCTCTTCATTTGCATTGGGAGATCGGCGATATGAATCAATGAAATGATGAACCAAATCAGTTCGTCCTATATCAGATTTATCCATGGACAATATATGTCGATATTACCAGAGTAATTCCTCCAAAGAATTCAGATCAGAGGTTTTCCAAATATTTGGTAAAGAAAACAATTCAAATTTGCTGACCGATTTAATTCTGCAGTCGATCCAACGAACGGAAAGTTGTATTCATGACCAGAAAAGTCTAAACTCCACCCAAGACGTTTCAAAGAATCTTTTCGAATCATAATATAAATTGGAGATTCGATGATAAAAATGGGCATCCATGGCACTGATTATTGATATAAACATTCAAGTATGTAAATGCTGTAGCGGAAAACACATTACCTTTACAGATGACCAAGATTTTTCTACTTGACGAAGGGAAAATTGTTTATGCAGTCTATTTTCTAAAAATGTTAAACGATCCGTTGAAATAAAACTGACAGGGGATCCGGAATCAAGGAGAACAGTTTCCAACAAAGATTCAATGTTCATAGTGATACTTGCAGCAATAAGACTCATGCAGGTTGCTGCCACAACTCGGTTTTTGCCTTTTTATTTTCCGGGCATTGCGATTTTCGATGACCAAACTTTTCACATCGGAAACATTTCAGTTTAAGGCAATTGGAGCGAATGTGATTATTTGACTTACAGTAGACCCAACATTTCTTTGGTAAATCAGTCGGATTAGCAAATTTTGGAGCAGCTACGGGTGGATCGTTGATCGGGATAATTTCTGAAAGAAAGATTTACTCTGTTGACGAAACCTTATCATTGCAGCCACCTTTAAATAAACAATACTACGTATCGAAGACGGAATAATTTACAATAGTCTTTGACAAAATACCGAGTCGCTAGCGCCAAGATAAAATCCAATGTTTTGTAGACAAGAAGAAATATCCCACCCACACACCACATTGTAAAAGTCTTCTGGCGCATTAGCTGGCCGACTCCATTTCCTCCATTCCGATTCTAATGTCTCAAATAATGAATCCACAGTGGTTCTTCCATCGATATTTACGTTACGTAAAAGTTGTATATCAACCGACAGGACAATCCTGTTTATCTGTAAAGCCACTGACAATTCTTCATTTTTAGATAACTCAATATCCAAAATGCTCTCATTTGTATTTTCCGTGGGTTGAAATAAGCAGTATCTTTGGACAAAATCGAAAGTTTCATTTTAAACTAAAATTCGTGACGCCAATGTAAGACACGATTTAATTAAGTATTCAGTTTTATTGTCGACACAGTATCGGCGTAACAAGTATTAAATATCACCAAATTCCCGTTAAGTATGATATAATGCTCTAAGTTTGTTTTACTGAACTGATTATTTCAATTATTTCAATGTTTCACAAATTGCAGCATTGTGGAATAAAAGACATAGGCGGGATTCGAACCCAGTACGTAGTCCACCAGGCCACGGCAGATGTACAAGTTGTGCCTCTTATAAATCAATGTACTTTTATGTGGACTCCATGAATCTCTGGAGTTGTTTCTGAATTATTGGTGAATAAGATTTGCATCACAACTATTGCCATTATAATAAATTGCATTTGATATTATCAATACAAACGATTCCATCCACTTGGCGATTGGGTTCTGTTTCAAAGACAAACACCAACAGTTCAAGTTGGCGCTTTTATTTCAATTTTATGTTTAAAATAATAGTGCAGAGGTGAAAATCATTTAAAAATGACAATTAAACAAATAAAACAGAGCTAGGACTTACTCTTTTTATAAGAAAATTTGTCAGCAGCTGAAAATAAAACAAAACACGATTCAAATAGATGTGAGGTATGTAGAGAATGGTGGCATCAAACATGCAGTGGCTTCAGCAACAAACTAAACTGGTGAAGGACAACCACAGAACTTAATATCAAGGTTCTACAAATTATCACAAAATCGATATCTTCCTCATTCAAGAATGCAAACTTAGACCACAATCCACATTTAATATGCACAAGTATCCCATGATTAGAAAAAAGAGAATTAAAGGAAGAACCATTAATATGGAAGAAGGAACAAGAAGATATATCGCAGGAGGAATGGCATTCTTAATATTAACATGCAGATGGTTGAATCGATAGTTTTATGGACCTACCCCAGTATGGGGGCCCATTGAAGCATCTAATTTTCTAATACCATCCTCATTCTCAAACGTGACCATGTTATGGTGTTTCCTTTGCATTTAGAGCTATTCTGGTGATTCTGTTCAAAAATAGCCATGTACATTTGTATCACTGAGTACCTAGTGGATCTCCACACCAAATTCGACGTTACTTGAACCTGATAACTTCATCAGCCTAATTATCGATTTTTTATAAAAAATAAATTTCTCTAATTTTGTATAAATTTTAGCCCAATCCATCCACATGAAGTAGGACTTTTAGGACTAAAGATGTTATATTCGTGCAGTTGCGTAGCAACAAGCCATTTCACCACAAATTTATCCCAAATTCTATGCTGTTATGGGAACTTAGAATCAACATTCAAAATTATCAAAATGTTACCCACCAGCAACCTTTTGACTATTCAACTGTGCTTCTAATTCTCCATTTTGAATTTTAAGATCGATTATGGTTTGATTTAGACGTTCGTTCAGATCTAAAATAAAAAGAATATTATGCTGCAAAGTCAAAGCTATTTCTGTTTGTTTTATGTTGTTGTTCTCTGGCTTGTGGCAAGTCTATGTCTACAAGTTCCATTAACATGGTTTTACTTGCCTTCTTGATCCTAGAAAAATGCCTTCCATGACTGTTTTCAGTCGCTTATCTCCTCTCAATATGCGACCTATCAAATTGTTCTCACTTTTGGTAATTGTATTAAGCATGTTCCTTCTTTTATTGATATCCGTTCAGACGCCTTCATTTGTCTTCTTGTGTTGACATGAGATTTTAAGCATTCTTCTCCATATCCACATTGCAAATGTTTCCATCATCTTCTTATCTCTTTCTGTAGTGTCCACGTCTCCAAACCACAGAGAAGTATGTTCCAGATTGTGTCTTCACTATTTTCTGCTTCGTTTCTATTTTCAGACTCTTGGTTAGAAGTTCTCTTCTTTGTTTAAATGTGGTCTTTATCATTGCTATTGAAGGTTCGAATTTGTTCTTATGTAATTATTCCTCAAATATTTGAATTTCTTTGAGAGTAATCTTGACAGGATCGATTTCTAATTTTGATATTCTCATTCCCTTTGTCTTCTTTACTTTGATCCTCAATTTGATTTTTTAAGCTTTACCGCTGAGATAATTTACGAGTTGTTGTGGTCCCTGTTCAGTATCTGAGATTGTCCCTCGATCATCTACAAATCGTACTTCTTGTATTACCCCGACACCGATGATAATGCCTCATTGACGTTTTCGAATGCTTCATTCATCATTCGGTCAGTATCCATCGAGATTAGTAGCGGTGATAACAGACATCCCTGCCTTGCTCCTTGTCCTATCTCTGCCGAATCTGATTCGTTAATTTGCAGTTTTACGTTCGCTGTTTGATTGCTGTAGAGGTCTTGAATGTGTTTTTGAACTTTCCAGTCAATTTCTATTATTCTAAGCGTTTCCATGATTATCTTGCAATTCACTTTGTCAAATGCCTTTTCAAAGTCAATGAAGCAATTACATAGATCGGTATTGTGTTCTATGTTTCTTTCTACGGTTGTTCGCATTGTTCCTCTGGTTTCCAAGTTTCCACATCCAAAGTATGTATGTCCTATGTAATTGTTGGCTTTCGTCTACAATCGTTTCGTAAGGAAACTAAAAGACAAATGGTTGATTATCTTTCAAAGCAAACAATTTCTCTTCAAGATTGGAGCATTTCTCTAAAAATACCAAAGAATTTCACTTATTATGATAGCTGCCTTGAAGTACACAAAATGAACATTTTTATTAGCAAGAGACAGGACAGACAACATTCCACAATAATAAATCAATGCAATCCTACCAACCTTTTAGTTTCTCATTTTCAGCACTGACACATTTTAATTCTTCATTCTCGCGTTGAAGAGCTTCATTATGACCTGTGGATGAAATAAATAAAGTACAACACTCGAGATAGTGACCAAATGTACAAAACTGAATTTAGTGTTTTAACCAACAGATCCGAATACTTTGGTCTCAATATCAGCATTGTTTCATTTTCCTTCACAATTCTTAACTACAAATTTCTCAACAACTTGGCAATACTTTAAAATAAATAAAAATGATCAATCACCTTTAAGCAGATTGTTTTCCTCTAGAAGGCCACTTTGTGTTCCTGCAATCAGAAAACCAAACAGAACAAATAGTTAGAAAAACAATCAACACTTTTTGAATATTTAAAATTTTATTTATTTGTTATTAATTCCATTCTTGACCAACATTCTGATGTAATAGGAAACTTTTAAGTAACCAATAAAACCAATTTGCTTCTACTGTTTTCCAAAGAGGATACCGAGCCATTCAGATATGTCACATTGACTTCCTGTAATAAGGAAAAGGGGGAGGGGTAACAAAAAAGGAAAAAAGGGGGAGGAGAGGAAAGGACGAAAAGGGGGAGGTGTACCAAAAAAGGAAAACAGGAAGGGGTAAAAAAAAGAAAGTGTGGAGCAAAGAAGAGCGAAACCGATTATCAACAACACTGAAATAGGATTCCCTGAAAAAGTGCGCTTACTAGGCGTGATCCTCGAAGACCAGATTTATAAAATTAAAAAGCAAGCTTGCTCAGAACAATGTGTGTTGGGTATGTGAGAAGTGTCCTGGAATATGGCCCAGGGACATGAGGACATCTCATCTCTGAAACTGACTCAACAAACTTGAAGCCATACAAAACAGAGAGGCTAGAACAATCACAGAGCGTGTAAGAACAACAAATATTGAACCTCTTCTTTTAGAAGCAGACCTGGCGCCCTTGAAGACTCGCTATTCCAGCAATAACATAAAAAGATGGAGAAAATGCATGAAATGCCAGAGGCGATCCCCGAAAAGCTATTGCAAAAGAGGGAACTGGAGAATCAACAACGAACAACAGTAACCTCGATACTAATCAATGCAAGCAAAAAGAAGAACTTGTCACATCTTTCCAGCACCCGCCTTGGAAATGCGAACACAAGAAATAATCTCAAGCCGCCTCCGGACCAACTGTACCGGTCAAAAGAGATCACAAAACTGCCGATAATGACAAACTGAGATGGAAAGAGGTCCGCACGAGCTAGAAATGTGGTTTGATCGTCCAGTTGTCAGAATGGGAGCAGATGCCGCTGTGATAGATGACAACAGTCATGAAGAGCATATCCCTGGCTACCTTGCTTCATCCTCTGCAGATGCTGTGATAGATGACAACAGCAATGAAGAGCATATCCCTGGCTACTTTGCTTCATCCTGTGCAGATGCTGTGATAGATGACAACAGCCATGAAGAGCATACACCTGGTTACCTTGCTTCATCCTGTGCAGATGCTGTGATAGATGACAACCGCCATGAAGAGCATACACCTGGCTACCTTGCTTCATCATGTGCAGCTGAAAGGCACGCCATGGCTCCGGCTTAGAAAACACCATTGCCAACAACAGAAGAAGATCGTTGATATGCACAGATTCTCATTCTTCTATCAGAAAATCTGAAAGCGCCCCCTTCCAAAGACTGACCAAATCACGATGAGAATATTGGAAAGCCTCATCGAGATCACCAGTATTGCAAAAGTGCCAAATCCAGTTTGTGGCTGCAAATTGTGGTATTGACCGAAACGAAATATCAACAAGGAGACAGATAGAGCCTTCAGAACATGTTGTGTCCAGCATAACAATAACACTGGGTATCATGCTATTGTGGCTGGCATTAAAAAGGGAATAATAAAACATGGATTGAAGGAGTTGATAGAAACACAGAAGAATGAAAATAACAAAGCAAACTGACATCAGAGAAAGAGACCCCCTCAGAAGAGAAGACTAGTGCATGCTGGCATAGCTCAAATGCGGTGAGAATAGGCCAAATCTCGATGCTCCCTATCAATTAGTTTGATCAGATTCAGCTCCACGTGGATCCGATCAATATATTGTTCATGTTTGTTCAATGTTTCAGCTGAAAATTAAAAGGATCAAATGTTTACAAGCTAACACCAGCTTCTTGATAAATGGATTAAATACGCAAGATGAGTTTGGCGGACATAATTGGGACGGACCCTACTGTCTATGACTTGTGACCGTATTTAACCGATTTACAACATTTTAATTTATAGTCAAAAATGGAAAATCAGCAGAATTCTGCGAATCCGCAGAATAAACTAAAGCCTGAATATGGAACTTGTGTGTAGTGTGAGTTTTCACTTACCCATTTGTACAAGATCAACACTCGAATTTGAAGACATGATTCAGATGATGCAGATTAACAGACCAACTAAAATGTGGGCAATAAAGAAATAGTACAAATAATAAGCAATGTTTACAAACTAAATATCTCTTCATTAATTCAAATTTACAAACAGCAGTCTTGTAAATGGATGATGAATCTATATAAACAACACATTTCTAGATGACATGTTTTATGGATAGCTATGTAGTATGAAATATTTATTGCAAGAAACAGACAAAATTCATATTTCTATATTTTCTGCTGTTTTAAAATGTTTAATTTACTAAATTGAGCCATTCACAATAACTATTTCTCAATAAAACATTATTTAGGTACTGTTTATTTTATATAAATGGTCACCTTATTTATTTTACAGTCAGTATGAAGAGAAGAATTCAGACAACTTTTTACAGATAAACAACTCAAAATTACTACTAAACTGAAAGTTTTGCGCTGTTACATTATCTCTTCCCTATTATACGCATCAGAAACCTGGACAAAGTCATCAGAAATGGAAAAAAGGATTGAAAGTTTAGAAATGTGGATATACAGGAGATTACTGAAGATTAGCTGGACACGTAGGACATCCAACAGGGAGGTACTAGACCATATTAGGACAAGAGGAGGACACAGACTG